>CM034467.1:17390155-17456343 GCA_019925255.1 Litchi chinensis | reverse complement strand
TTCGATGTACCTGCCATGTGAGGACCACCGTGAATAGTGAAAATAGTCCTTACAACGGGCTCGTGCTCAGGCTTTGGAGCTCGCTGGGACTGCTGCTGCTTGGGCTGCTGACTTTGGGGTTGAGGACGCTGCTGCTGAGGTCGTCTGCCTGTAGGTCGCACTACATATTCTCCCAAACGACCTCGCCTGATCAACTCTTCAATGACATCCTTCAACTGCCAGCAGTCCGAAGTGTTGTGCCCATTCTCGTTGTGATAGGCACAATACTTCCTTTGGTCTCGGTGCCTGTTTGGGACTCTCGTAGGAGGTGGCTTCCCAAAGTTCTCTTTGTTTCTCTCTACGGTGAAGATTCGATCCTGTCTGTCTGACAGGACACTGTAGTTCCCGTACTGACTTTGACGCCGAGGTCGCTCCCTTCTTGGCTCAGGTCTAGCTCACTTTGCCACAACATTAGCGAACTGATGCCTCTGCTCCCTTCATTTGTCCCCATCTTGGCTCTTTCTCATCCCTTGGTGGGAACTGCCTGCTTCACCCCGCTGGTTGCTGGGTTTCTTTGGCCTAAAGGCTTCCTCCCACCTGATCTCTTTGGCAGCCCTTTCGTAGAACTCGCCCAAGTCTTTCACTGGTGACTTGTAAATGCTTTCATAGAGCTTTCCATCTTTTTTGAGTCTTGCAGAAATCGCTGCCAAAATGCTTTCATCGGAGGGTGCTTCAACATTACTTACCTCCTCCCTGAATCGGGTAATGTAATCCTACAATGACTCGTTGTGTTTCTGGAAGATGGTGGCGAGGTGGCACGGGGGTGCGATCTGCTTCCTTAGGGCCTTATATTGGTTAAGGAATTTCTGTTGACATTCTCTCCAACTCCTTATACTGCGGGCTGGGAGGCCTTTAAACCAGGCTCGTAGGGCGTCTCCCAAGGTAGCCGGGAAGACTCGGCATTTGACCAGCTGACTGTCCGTCTGAAGGTCCATCTGCACGTTGAAAGCGTCCAGATGGTCGTATGGGTCACTTTTACCATTATAGGGCGGAATGCTTGGGAGCTTGAACTTCGATGGCAGGGGCACTGTCTCGATCTCCCTAGCAAACAGGACCCTATGATCATCCTGCTCTCTTCGGTTTTAGGGTCCAGGTCGAGCTTCCAGCTACTAGACCCTCTGCAGCAACTCTTCGATCATCGGATCTTAGGGTTGAGGTCGTCGAATGGAACTTCGCCCACTGGTGCTCCCCTGTTCTCCCAATCGGCGATCTCGCGGCCTGCGCATTTCACCAAAATCTTCTTCCTGCCCAACTCCTCTTCGCAGCCCGGGCTCATGGGCAGTGCGATTCTCTCGAACACGCTCACGCCCGCGACCATCTTCAAAATGATTATCACCTTCGTGGTTCACCTTCACCCTGGTGTTGGCTGGACGAGGTGAGGTCGTCCTCTCCTGCACATACCATCCTCTCCTCCTTGGATTCAGGTTCGAAGAGTGGACGGACTCTTCAGATAGCGACCTATCTCTGCCAGCTGCTCTCTCTAGGGTCGGAATCTCCTCTGTGGCCTGTCAACGAGCTAGCTTGGGAGGCGCGACCTCCACCTGCCTTCGCCAAGCGTGGGCCTGAACTTCAACCAATGCCCTAACGGTCTCAGTTAGCTGTTTTACTGTATCCTCCAAGTCTTGCTGATGTTGTCGCCACTCTTGAGTGACCTTTTCTTTAGCGGGTTGGGTGCTCTGCTGGCCATCCTGGTCCTCAGGTCGCTCCTCTGTCACACCAACACCCCTCATTGCTCTCGCTCTAGCCATCGTAAATTGGTGAAGTATAAATAGTCAAGGAGAAATCAACTGGAGAAAAAGTTACCAAGTCGCTGTTGGGCCCTCCTTCTAACGCCAAAAGATGTTGACGTCCTGAAACGGTCAACTCAGAGATTCAAGGAGCCCAGACTGCGAACGTGGTAATAAATTGTATTAATGGTATTAAATGTGTAGTGAATGAGATTTAAGGTTGGTTTGGAACAATAAAGGTGAAGGAATGTTAGTGGTAGTAAATACGCAACAGTAATAGAGTAGTTGATAAAGAAAGAAGGGGGAAGAATGAATGCAAACACAAGATTTTTTACATGGTTCGGCAACTGCGCCTACGTCCACGGGCCCTTCTGAGGTAATTCCGGCAGAGTGACGGTATGTTAGTGTATTCAGCTTGTTTGTACAGTAAAAATCTCCCCCATTTATAGAGGGGGGAGAGATACAAAAGAGTGTAATACACGTTACAAATTATGGTTATTTCAACTAATCCTGACATAAGTCATGCTGTATTTATTGCAAAGGTAATGATTGTTCCTTCCTATGCACACGTCTGCATTTATTGTACCAAAATAGGTCTTCTCTTCATTAAATGCATGACCGCCGAATTAAATGCTCATTGGTAATTGTGTAAATGACACCGACGAGAAATCAGGGCATTAGGTGGAACTGATGACTTGCTACACAAGGCATTACCTGGTGTGAGCTCCCTGGTTCGGCGGACTGACCGAGCTGAATAGGTGTTGAGGTGGATAGAAAGTATGATTAAACCGTTTCGACGTTGAGTGATCTCGCGACCTCGGCAAGCTCGTTGCAGCGACCTGAGGATTTGACCTTATGGGTCTTCATTCCTGTTCATACTTATTGGGCCTGTGCCGGCCCATTGGTACAAATCGAGAAAACGGGCATAATAACATGTATCGCAAAAGTATATTGTTATGATATGACATTAAATAGTGAAAGTAACAAGGTACAATTATGATACTTAGCAACAATATGTGTATGAACACATGGCAACTGATTTAGGTTCTACTGTAAGCAACTGCATGTGTTCGTTGGATAATCAACCACCACATCGCCTTTTTCAAGATGCATAATGATGTATGTGTTCAATTTTGTAATGGGATGTACGTTACCACCTATTAATAAATTTTTCGCTAACATAATAATATTGTACGCAGTGGTGGTAACATAAGTTGTCAATTTCTTAGTAGCAACAAGTCTATTATTAAATCATCTCTATAACACATTTTTCATATATTCATGTGTAGTTGTTATTAGCAAATGACGTGCTTGCATCATGCAATTGTTGAGTGACTTTACAATGTTGGTGGTCATCATTTGATATCTACTTTTTGGATAATGTGAATGTGACTACTTGCTCACTCTAGCCTTAAATAATGTTGCTTATGCTTTCGAATGTAACGCTCGAATTTCTACCAAAATTCTATTGCAGTCATTTGTCACATAATTGTATTATGCATGGCAAAATGCATCCATGACATCTGATCGTTTTTTACAATGTTGCTACAATTTTTGTGATAGGTAGAAAAAACACAACATATGTGGGATTTCAAGGAAAGTTATTTTCATCCCAGTCAATATGTTTTTATGATGATCAGATATGATAAGCAAATCGTCTGATGCACTGATCACCTCTCTCAATCTTTTTAAGAACCAAGTCCATGAACGGTCTGATTCTCTATCAACAAATCCAAAAGCGATAGGATAAATCATTTCTGACCCATCTTTGCATACAATAAAAAAAATCATCATTGTTTATTCACTTTTTAAATGAGTGGTATCAATAATAACAATTAGTCTCATGTAAGACCACAACCCTTAGTGGAACCTTAAAGTGTAACAAATGAATATAAGAACAAGTTATTTTCATCTCTTTCAATTGCTGCTACTGTGTCGGGGTTTCATTATTTTAACATTTCAAAGTATGAAGAAAACTATTGATATGATTCATCTGCTTGCTCATATGCTTAGTTTCTTTGCATATTGTAAAGTCTTTCAAGTTTTATTGTACAAGATCTGCACACCATACTAATTTAGCATTTCTCTTATCCTTTTCGACATACAATTTACTGATGATAATAGCTTTCACACTCTTCATATGTGATTCCATAACTATTTGATAACATGTGTGTTCTGACATATACTTCAACACAAACCACATCGAGCAACCCTTTCGGCATCTTGCATGAACCATAAAGCTACAACTCTTATCCTTACAACTGACCTCAAATTGCTCTGTGTTTAAACGTTTAATCTGATATTCAAACTTGGCTTTCAAAACATATTATTTAATGGCTATAGTTAGTTCTTATTTACTGTCAAAAAATGCACCTTTATAGAACGTATCGCGTTGGTAGATGATCGACATGGCGCTTAATGTAACCTCAATGTCACCCAGTTCTACACCAAAAACAATCCAGTATGACTGTGAAAAAATGCATTGAAATTGTAAACCTGAAAATCTTATTTCTTAAAACATTTCATCATCAATGACAACATCATCTCAAGTTTCCTCTTCATCACTATCTCGTGTCTTATCACCATAATTATCTGGGTCTCGATCTTTATCATCACCAGAATCATTCATATAGTCATCATTACTATCGCACATGAGACTTTCCATGGATGTAAATGTAACGACGGAAGTAGAAATTTGATTGCTACCAATATCTGAAGTAAGATAAAATGGACTTTTAACCATATACAGATTTATAGGTCTATTCGTATCTACCACGTCATGTGTTGTGTTTGGTATTGAGTTGGTGAAATATGGACGAACAGTAGGCCTACTAATTCTAGCTCCAAAATCTCTCATGACTTATAGATATAAATCTTAGATATAAATCTTTCCAACATCAATATTTTTAACCGCCATCAGAACAACCACACGAAGATTAGACATGATATGTATCTTTTTAATTTAGTCATTTATCATATTTTGGAGTAAATAATAAATAAGGATATCTCACCTTCTTCTATCAATGATAGCCTCTTTGTAAACAACATACACCAACGATAAAAAAAACTACTATCTTTTAGGACCCCACACATGATTGCCTCAACCCCAACATAGTTAGATCCATTCCACTTTCTGTTTCAATTGATTATAATCATCTCTTGAACCATTCCTGTAACATTCAAAGAAATAAATAAATTGGTCTCACTCCAATGGGTAAAATTACAAAATATAATCATATCTAACCAAATTTAACATTAAAAAGCAATACATAGCATCCAAAACACAAGAAATATATAAAAAAAGAGAAGCTAAAATTGCCTATATCGGTTTTTAAGTGGACTTAAAAAATTGATACTAGTTTTTAAGTTCACTTAAAATTGATTGATGTGTAAAAATTATAGACCTGCCTTACGAATATCATCAATCATAACAAAAATCACTCTCCAGCCAAATCAAACCAAATCAAACAAGATACAATCATATCTAACAAATATAACACCAAAAATCAATACCTAGTATACAAAACACAAGAAATATAAAAAATATGCTAAAATTGCCTAAATCGGTTTTTAAGTTGATTTAAAAACCGATACCGATTTTAAAGTCAACTTAAAAACTGATTTATCTGCAGAATGTGAAGAATCTATAAATCTGCCTTATGGATACCATAAATCACAACCAAAATCACTCTCAAGCCAAATCCAATCAAATAGAACAATATATAATCATATCTAACCAAATATAACACTAAAAATCAATACATAACATCCAAAACATAAGAAATATCAAAATATGCTAAAATTGCTTAAATCGGTTTTTTTAATTGGACTTAAAAAGACTAATTAGAAACCAATTTCGTTGCAGATTGTTCAGAAACTGCATATCTGCCTTATGGATACCATAAATCGCAACCAAAATCACTCTTATCGGTTTTTAAGTCCACTTAAAAACCAATTTCGTTGCAAATTGTTCAGAAACTGCAAATCTGTCTTATGAATACCATAAATCGCAACCAAAATCACTCTTAAGGCCTTTAGCTTCCAATGTGAATAAAAACAATCCAAAAACTAACAAAAAAAAACACATATATTACTTTCAAAACTCAAATTACTTAAATGGAAAAAGAAAGTTGACAACCTTCACCTTCAATGGATGAAACTTGAATGGATCAAAAACCTTAAATGGAGGATGGGGCTTGAATGAAGAATCTCTTGTTAGAAGGTTTATTTTTTGGCTACAATGGTGAATGGAAGAAGAAAAACCAAGAATGGAGTAGATTAGGATGTTGTTAGGAAGAAGAAAGCTATTTTGGTAATTTCGGGCTAGGGTAAGTGGGTGATTTTCACTTAAAGGTAGTTTAGTAATTTTGGTTATAAAATGGTAGTAGTTTCTTTGAGAGGTTAATTTTTTTTTTTTTTCAAAAGAGGGTAAAAACGAAACTTTTTCTTTTATTTGGTCAAAAGTTAGAAAGTTCCCGAGTAGAATATGTATCTTGTGACCATAAGAAAATACAAAGTCTAATTTACTCTTTAAGTTTAAACGACTCAATTGATGGATGTGAGTAACTAGGTTCTAGCAGATTGGACAGTACTTTCTTTAATTTGCAGGAGAAATATGGATAAGAGCAAATCCCACCTTCATACAATGTGGGATTTGCTGGCTTTAATCTTGATGAGTCAAGATGTACACTTTAGCTTTAATTTGTTGGATCATGGATTTGTGTACATAATAATTGTCTTAATTTGAATCATTTTCTTGGTTTAGGTCTATTTGTCATCATCCAATTGAGATATTGTTTCCCTGCCTAACTAAGGTATTCCTCTATATATACCTTGACATAAAGATTTTAACAAAGACTGCAAATGATATATAAAAGTGATATGACAGTATTGTCTTCCGATTGATGTAGAAGAGTCATAGCCTCATTTAAAGTTCTCATAAATTATATATTTAGTTAAAGAGTCATTTATTTACTCAGAAAAATATATAGTTTTATTGACTACTGTAATAATGTGTATAGAAATATGATTAATTTGGGTTTCTAGATATTTTAAATGATATTGAAAATTGTGATGTAATTTTTACATACAAGTATAATAAAAATATGTGGGAAAATAGAGTTTTTGAGTTTTTATTTTAAATTCTCTTATAGATTTTGGAGTTGAGTGATTTCACATTCAAATCAAGTGTTTGGCTTAGTCGCGCGTGTTGAGTGATTCAGTGATTACAAGGTGAGTGATTCTGTTACATTATTCATAAGCCTCATGATTAATTTTCTATTTTTTCCTTACATCAATTTTGTTATCTGAGCAGGTTAAATTTTATTCTTGAATTTGTTTGCGCCTACAAATTGTGACATATGGCTGCAAGGAGACTGAATGATGAAGGCCATTGTGCTACTTGAAAAAGTTCACTATCGTTATGTAATCAAGCAGCTGAAGCTGTCATATAGGAAATTGCATCAAATGATGGAAGAGGTTATTCGATGTCTTCTTGCATAAGAAATCAAAAATAATCTCGAGTATTTCAATAAACAACCCGTCAACAGTGAAGAGCCTGAAGATAAACAACCTCATCAACCACAAATCTTTGATGAGGAGAAACTCAATTTTTAAAGACTTTTTATATGAATCTTATGTCCGGTGTAACATTAAAACATCTACAGCTATTTTGTGGCTACATAAATTGATGATTGGAGCATATGTACCATATTATTAGTGTGATTGAATGGACATAATTAGGAATTCTAGAAAATTCACAGTCCCTCATCTTTTGCAAGGATATTTATGTGGCCATGTTCTTCGGTTTCAGGAAGGCAAATGGGCAAAAACTCGAAAAAAGCTCAGGAACGAGTTTGTTTCGACAAGAGGAGAAGATGCAGTCAGGAGTCATAACCTCAATCAAAGTTGTCATAAATGATTTATTTCTATTTTTTATTTTTCCTTGTGTCGCGTGTCAATCTTAAGTCTTAAATATTATAGTTGGGTTATTTCCTATCAGTTTAGACTTTTGGGTCTGATGGTAATTAATATGTTATCAAAGCTTGAAAGTCCCTGGTTCAAACCTCCTCTCCCCCCTTTATCTCAAAATCATTTCGTTACACATGTTATACGGTATGAGACGTGTAACATATGTCTGTCATCTATCTATATTACACGTGAAATGACGTGAATCAACTTCAAATCTTAAATATTATAATTGAGTCATTTTCTATCAGCTTAAACTTTTGGGTCTGATGGTAACTAATACCTTGCATCATAATTCACAAGAGTTTCACTTTTTCTTTTTCTATTAACACACACAAAAAATAAAAATAAAAGAATACTGAGTTATAAAATTAACTGACAAGAAAGGTATGAGTTTTTTAAGGAATATTATGGAAATAACTTCCGAAAAACAAACTAGTATGAATCTAATTTTCCTTTTTTTTTTCTTTTTTTTAATTAAAGAATATATATTTAGGCAAACATCTCCTACCATTAGGTTTTCATCAAAAAATAAGAATTTTCTATTTCAAATTATGAAATGACCGAAGTACCCTTATGAAATCCCCATTATACCCTTAAATTTGCGCAATGATTAAATTGTCCTTATCAACAAAATATAAAATCCCTATCATACCCTTAAAAACTTTATAAAATAATAAAAACTCATTGACTTATAACAACAAATTGAAAAAAAAACTCTAAAATAATTATTTTAAAAAATAAAAATCATCATCGTCGTCAATTTAAAAAGCGAGACTGGAGTTCAGATTACTTTGTTTTTCGGAGATATTTTCACACTGTTCCTTCTTTTAATACTATATAATAGTTGACGAATAAATGAAAAAATAGTTAAGGATGAAGATATAAATATAATTTTTTTATTAATCTCAAAACTCACCTGCTGTTTATTGGGACCTTCACTTAAATTAACGAGAATATCCTTATCGACATTAACAGAAAGTCACTCAGACATATGCATTGTTGATGAGGTGGAATCCCAGCACATTGGTCACAATTTCTAAGCTAAACCCCACAAGTCTTGAAAGTTCACGACTCTGTTCGTTAATTTATTAATATTGACATATGTACGTTGTCAATATTAATTGTCTTTTACTAACGTAGCTTCTTCCCCGGCACAGAAAAGAAATGCATGAAGAGCTGCTTTAATTACGTCAATTTCAGCAATCTACTAAAAGATTTAACTATTTATTATTGTCCTGTGTAAATTATTGACATCTTGTATCGTTTGCGGGCGAAATGAAAATCTTTTGGTGTCATATCTTTACAATAATTTAAGTATATGTTGAGGAGGAGATATTATATTTTTTTTTTAATAAAACAAAGGTAATCAAAAGGGAAATGAAAATTTTCCAGTTTTTGTCTTTAATAAATCTTAAGAGTGACGATTAATTTTTTTTTTCTAGATTAGTGAATGTAAAACGTTAAAGATTTACTAAATAAAAATTAAAATATGAACTCAAATGTGACAAGTTAAAAAATATATATATATATAAATACAACAATTATTATATATACATATATTATATAATAGTCACTCGTATGGGTAACCAATGGCCAAGAGGTGCTCTCTTCTTATGTAATTTGTGTCCATATTATCCTGAGAAAAAATCCTATAAGTTGAGAAAAACATAGTGACCTAATGATAAACCACAACTCAACTGCCCCACTTTAATGGCAAGTTCAAATCTCATCAGTTCTACTATTTATGTGTGCAGCTCTCTCTCCATATGGTCATATCTAATAGTAGTGATCCAAATCATATTATTAGAGTCTCATTTAGATTAGTATTAATAGTAGTTTGACTCGTAGAAGGTACCAGATTATAATAAACGAAAAAAATCCTCTAAGTTTTAATTGAATGGCAAAACTGTAATTCACTTAACTAAACAAAATGATTAACAATCTTTTATCATTGAAAATGATAACTAATTCACTATCTGCAATGAAAACAAAACAAGATAAGGAGAAATATTGCAAAATGCGGCGGCCTACCAAAGCAACAGTGGCTGTCTTAATTACGGATGAGTCAAGCAACTGTAGCCTGACATATCTCCCAGTTATGATCCTATCAATTTTATCAGGTCTATGCTCAAGGATTACCGTATATTTTAAAATAAAAACATATAATAATTATTAATTATAAGGATATAACCGTAAAAATATTTGTTTTCAGATATTTTTCTTCAAAAAATTTCAGATTTAAATTGATATTTAGTTTTCGATAATATACAAAACTATTCAGTTTGCAGATTAAAAAAATAAATAAACACCTTAATCTCTGTTACGAAAGGAGAACATGAAAGAAATTAAATGGTTTTCAATCGTGTATGCGCAGTGAGACAGATATGAGTCATGCCAACACAGGCAGTTTCGTTTCTTATCATGACAAATGAAGCAACTCTTAAAAGCTGAACTGAGTCATACCAACGCAGGCTAGACTGTTTTGTTTCTCATCAGGCATGACTAATGAAGCCACTTTTTAAAGCTGAAAAGGGAAGATAATATCCATGCCATGCAGATCCAGTACTTATCCAATACAAGTAACCAGGTCAAGAACAACTTTTTTTTACTTTGTCTTCTGTTTGTTTGCTGACCTGTTTCTCCTGTCGTACTTCACAATTTTTATTGCTGTTTCTTTTTTCTAATACATAATGCGTGAATTTTCTCCAACATAGTTGGTTATATCACGTGAAGTCATTGCGGGCGTGATGTAATTACTGTGCGCATGTAGTCAATAAGTGAAGTCTCTAGGTGTATTTTCGACTGAAAAGTTCCAAACTTGATTCTTTTATCAATTGATGTGAAAGGTAATCAGTTCAAGAGATAAAGCAAGAATCAATAATTACAACTTTTTAAAAAGGAAATTTTCATAAATTATCTTTAAATTAGGGTTATTATTAAGTTGAAGAAATAATTACATCAAAACCCCCCTAAAAGTTAACTATTATATGCATAATCAAATTTATCTTTAAATTACACCAAACCTCCACTCCCTTGGTCGAAATTCATCAATTCTGGTGATTGACCATAATCTTTGGTTGAATGATAAAAATACCCCTAAACATTTATAAATAAAAAAGAGAAATTAAAGAACAACTAGATATTAAAAAGAAAGTGAAATCTCCATTGTCAATCTTTTAGATGAATGATAGCGATCTTTAAAATAAATATTAAAAATTAATTTGTATTTTTAGAAAACCCTTGATAACTTGTAATCTTAATCATCCATACTTGTGATAGATGATGCAAATGAAAGAAAAACAAAATATTTGAAAAATGAGAAGAAAAAATTTTGGTGGAGAACTAATGTATTGGATCTCTGGCTTTGTTTGATACAACTTCTCCAAGTGAATTTTTTAAAAATCTTGTAATAATTTTTTTGTTTAGTTGATTGAATTACTTTGAGAGCTTAGTACTATTGTTTGGTTCTTTTCAACTATTAAACTTTAAAGGGTCATTTATTTTTTTGTTTGAAGATTGAATAGTGTTGAAAGTCATTGAAGACTAAATAACGACTAAAATTTGAATGTTTGAATTTTTTTCTTATCTTTAAATGTATAATACTCTTGTTTTTTTTTTAAAGTTAAAATTATTTGAAAACTAATAATTTTATACCATTTTACAATTAGTTGTTATATAATTTCATTTGATATGATAGAAACAATTACAAATAAATTATTTAACAAAAAATAAAACACTTTTATTTATATATTAATAATACTTTTATTCATAATTAAAATATGATTAATTATTATAGTTGAGTAAATTAAATTTATATATTTAAATAAAAATAAACAAAATGATCTTAAATTGAATTACTATTATAATGAAAGTTAAAATTTAAGGATGAGATGTTTAGGGTTTTTATTTGTCAACAATATTTGTTATAACATCAAAATGAATCTGTACAATGTAAAATTAGAACAAATTTTGAAATATATTATTTTAAGGATGACAAACTTGGAATAATATATTTAAAAAATCATTAAGTGATTTGGTATTTAGATAAAAGTTAGAAATTATAATTTTTTTTTTAATTTTTAGATAGTTTTAAATAGTTTAACCACTTAAAAATAATAATAATAAAAAACTCAATGAATCCAATTCAAATTCATTAAATGATAAGTGCTAAAAACAAACAACCCTTTGGAGTTTTTTATTTTTTTTTAAACTATAAATTTTATGATTAAATGGTTATTAAATATATAATAATGCATTAACATGAATTTTAGTATAAATTCATGTGACATTATTGTAGGACTCTTTCATAATAGCTTAAGCTTTTAGGTTAGTATTTATAAACCGTTTCTTTTCGAATATAGGGTTTATTGCCATTAGAAACTAAATTTGATATTTAACCCACAATGTTTGTTTGATAAAATAAAAATCTCATTGTCATGCAACGCCAGTTACCATTTTTTAAGGCAAATTGCAATGAAAATCTTGACTTTTGTTGAAATTGCAATCAAATCGTAGATTGACCATAATTACATATAGCTACCCTTAAATAAATAGTTGATTGTTAACTCTAATGATTGACCATTCCAAAATATTATGGATTTTCCTAATTTCCTTAATTATAATAATATTCAATTAAAAATAAATATTAAAAACAACAAAATGCATAAAAAAAGAAAAAAAAATCATCATCTTAATCGATGATAGTCATCATTACCATCTCTATCCGTTTTCCCCTCATCCTTTCCACCTCTATCTTCATCTTCTAGAAATTCATCATTCAAAATCCTCACAAAATGCAGTATCATTATCTTTTTCTACTCTTCCATCACAAAATCACAAGAGCAATAAAAATTTATTAAAAAAAATGAAGACAAAAAAATAAAGGCAGATTTTCTTTAATTAATGGTGATCTCTGGCACTAGAGATCTCCGTTAGTGAAGATAAGGAGATCTCTAGCAATCTCCTAATGGATGGTTATGTTTCTCCTCAATAATAAAATTTATAAAAAACCAATCATTCACTGTAATATAATGGATGTGGGAACGTTTCACATAGAGGTCGCTCACTACTTTGATTAATTTTTAATGTAAATTAAAATGCAATAAAAATAAACTATAAGTGATTGTTGTTGAAGACTAATTAAACCTAATAAAATACTAAAACTAAGAAAGCAAAAATAATAACAAGCCAAATATAATTAAACTCAAGAAACAATAATATATGGAATGTTAGGTCACCAACATTATGCAACTATGATCTATTAAACTGACAATTCAGTTAAATAACCCAACTTTAGTTGACGGAAACACCCATTTGGTCACATGCTTATATGGGTTAAACCATGTAATTAATGTAAGGAAACCAACTAAAACTTCGGATAATATATTAATTTAATAGCGAGTTTTACTAATTGCGTCACAAGTATAAACCCTAAATCCTTAACTAGACATACTTGTTTCGGTCAATTTGTATATCTAATTAAGCAATCTATCAAATATATATAACTCAATAGCTAATGGTTATTATTCATTCATTCAAGGCCTTTAGCATGCAAATAAGACGTTTCCTATATGCATGTAATCATCCAAACAATTTATTATTAATGGTCATAACAATAAATTCTCAATAAACACATAATGAATAAATAATTGAATTGCATAAAAAACTATCCAAGTTTGCATAATCCTAGACACCTAACAAAAGAATTAGTTATACATAGGTAAGCAAAACCAAATACAAGATAAATATGGAGAGAGAACACAATTAAAAGCCAGTAGAAAGCCTTCAAAAATCTTATGTTGTCTTCGTGATCATGATTCAAGCCTCATATCCTGTTTATCTACTTATGATTAAGCCTAAACTATGAAAACTATAAAGAACATGAGTGTTTCTATCAAAGAATGGTGGCTAGGCTTGTGCCTCACCTAATGAATATTGCACTAAACATTTGAAGGTGAGTTTATATAGAAGGGAAACCCTAGGGCAAGATTAGTTTGGATTTGCCCTTGAAAACACAGCAAAAATCTCGAAATTAGGTATGGCGCAACGAATGGCGCGACTTCCCCAGGTAGCATCGAACCTTATGCTAAGTAACAATGTGTTCTCCTACTTTTGATCTTCGGCGTGACATACCGTCTGTGGCGCAATAAGTAGTGCCAGGGAACAGTGAACTACATGTCTTTATTGCATCCTATGGCATAGCCTACACACGTAACGTTTCAAGTAGTGTTACTTAGATGTTTTGAACTTCTTCAATTCAACTTGATCGCACTTAAAACTTCAAGATATGATCAAAACATGCCCAACACACACTCAAATGGACCGCAATCACTTCTTCATGCATAAAACCACCTTGTATCATAAATTATTGGAAACATTCACGAACTTTATCAAAAACAACTAAACATTAGAGAAATAAGCTAAAAGAATAGAAATTGAGGTCTAAAAATGGGTACAAAAATAGTTTCATCAAATATACGAAACCTATCTTTTGCTAGTCCTCGAGCAAAACAAGAACAAAATCTTAAAAAGAAAAATAACTCCTAAAGACTAAACAAATTAAATTCTAAACTATATCATTTTTATAGTTAGACACGATGATATTTAGCATATATCATAAGCCTTTAAACCCTCATGTGTCCCTAGCTGAAGGAATCATGTCTTCTAAGGGTTTTCCAACTATGATACCCACAAACACTTTTTTGTTTTTTTCCACAAATCATGGAAGAAATAAGAGAATCAAACTAGAATATGAAACAACAACAATTTACATGTTTAATCAATAAGTAGAGTGTAATCATGCAAATTCAATTCATGCTTCTTGTATCTTGTGAATTGATGGAAACCAAGGAAGCAAGTCTAATGATCCTTTGAGCATCAATGGAGGCTCTATTACAAAGGCTAGAACTAAGAGGATAAATGAGGCATTAAATGGGTTAATTCAAGAGATTTGAGCCAAAAGTCTTGGGCAACATGGATTGGACAATATGGAAAAGACACCAAGACTTCAAAACATGGTCCAAGCTCAAGATCAAGTCCAAGATCATAAATATTGAAGGCTTGAGTGACTATTTAAAGGCAAATTAGGCTGGTTTCATTTGTTTGTATTAATTTGGACTTAATTGGATTGTGGGCTAGTTTTAATTAAGTTGTTTGTTTAATTAGTTTGTTAGATATCAAACTTTGATAATATTGGACTTTAATTTGTTTTATCACATATTGGGTCATTAGTTTATGCATTGGACTATCAATTTAATTATTTCAAGCCCAAATTTAGTTCATTTAAGCCCAAGTGAGGTGTATTAAGGGGCTAGAGTGTTCGTGTAATGTTTAGAATCTAAGGTTTCATTTATTTCGTATATAAAATGCTATGTAAGCTGCATAAACGGGATTTTTTGTTAGTTTTGAATGAATTTTCAGTTTTCTATCTTTGTTCTTGAAGAACTTTGAGAATTTATCAAAGATTAATTCTTGAATTATCAACTTGACTTATCTTTCTCATTCTTCTCTTGTTATTGGGAGTAGCGTCTTTATTATTTTAGTTCGTGGTTCGCTAATCATTGGGTCAAGGTATTTTCTTTTTATTTTCTTTTATCTGTTCATAAATTAAACTTTCTTGGGGTTGTTGATTCAATTGATTGTGGATGTCGTATTATTATATACAGGGTTCGCTTCATTTGGTATCAGACCTTGAGAATTAATTTAGGTTTGGTTATCTAATTTATTTATTTATTTAAAAAAAAAAATCAGTTTTGTTCTTACTGTTCACGTCACTATTTGTGTGTTTTTGTTTTATCTTGATTCGCAAGTTACCAATATTCTTTATTGTGAGTGATTTTTTGCATTTAAAAAAAAAGGAAAAATAAAGAAAAAAAAGAGCAGAAAAAAAAAAGAATAGAAAAAAAAGAACAAAAAAGAAAAAGAAAAATAAAAGAAAAAAGAACAAAAAAATCTTAATTGGAGGAAATAAAACTTTATTACCTTTCTAGTTGGGCATCCTACACAAGAAGCCTAAATTAGAGGAATAAATTTTATTTTTTTCTTTTTGTGTCCTTACCTAAATTAAAAGAATAAATTTTGTGTCTTTCCTTTTATGTTCTTGCCTAAATAAAAAACATAAGCTTTTATTTCCTTCCTATTTTGTCCTTGCTTGAATAACGAAATCAAATTTATTTTTTTCCATTCTAGTATTACTTAAATCAAAGGGGCAAATTTTATATCCTTCTTAATTTATTTCCATTGAAATCATCTTGTTTCTATTTGTTTCTTACTTTGACCACAATTAATTTCTTTTTGTGCCTTTATTGTTTCTTAAATGTCTTTCTTGTTTCATTATTTCTTTTCATAAATGTGTGTTATTCTCTTGTTGAAGTTTAGTCAAGGTGATTACTTTAAGGGTGACCTTGGTGTAATCGATTAGTTTTATAAAGAACTTAGAGACAAAACTTTGAGTGTGGACAGGGAGTGTTGAGGTACATCACGAGTGTTGAGTAAAAAACAAGAGTAAGGAATGATAAACACGGGAAGATTAGAGTGAAATATGTGAGAGAGTGTTGTGAGATTATTTCTTTTTAACATTCTTTGCAGGTTTCAATCATGCCTTCGAGTAATGAAAGATATATTGAAGGGGGAGAAAAGATCAATGAGTCAAATGTGCTCAAAGCAATGCAATAACAATTTGAGAGGATGAACGTGGTGTTTGGAGATATTAGAGATCGATTGGAGAGACAAGATGAGGCCATAGCTAATTTGCAAAGGGGGCAGCAACGGAGGACTCCAGAATTACGTGGTGGTGACGATAAGTATAAGGATGACTTTAGGGTGTTCTATGGAAATGAATTAGAATTAGAAGATAATGCCTTCAATGCTCATAAAGATCGCTTTAGAAGTGGTCGAGGTGGACGTGGAGGAAGAGCTAATGGTAATAGGGATAATAGGAATTATGAGATTGGGAACGAGAGAAGAAGATGGAATGATAGAAATGATAGAGATCTTAGTAGCATAAAGATGAAAATACCCTCTTTCCAAGGGAAGATGGATCCCGATGTGTATCTTGAGTGGGAGAAACAGGTAGAGTTGGTTTTTGAGTGCCATAACTTTGCCGAAGAGAAGAAAGTGAAGCTAGCCGCAGCCGAGTTTGCTGATTATGTCGTGGTTTGATGGGATCAGTTGGTGTTGAATAGAAGGAGAAATCGAGAGCGTCCTATAAACACTTGGGATGACATGAAAGCTGTCATGAGAAGGCGGTTCGTTCCTAGTTCATATTATAGGGAACTATATCAACGATTGGCAAGTCTTACACATGGTTCTAAGAGTGTAGATGATTATTACAAAGAAATGCAGATGCTATAGTTAGAGCCAATGTGTATGAAGATCGAGAGGCTACTATGGCTCGATTCTTGCAAGGGTTGAACAAAGACATTGCCAATATTGTGGAGTTGCAGCATTATG
Source organism: Litchi chinensis (assembly GCA_019925255.1). Classification (NCBI taxonomy): domain Eukaryota; kingdom Viridiplantae; phylum Streptophyta; class Magnoliopsida; order Sapindales; family Sapindaceae; genus Litchi; species Litchi chinensis. The sequence goes on along the minus strand of CM034467.1, from coordinate 17,439,157 downwards.
TCGAAGTGGAGGAAATGGTTCATATGGCAATGAAGGTGGAAAGGCAACTCAAGCGAAGGGGTACCATGTCACGGTATGGTAGTAATTTAGGTTCTACATCAATATGGCAGTCGACATGGGGTAAAAAGGATGAAAAGACACCTTTCAAGCCTAAGGTCGAGGGTACTAAACCTGAGGAGAGTGGTGGTAGTCACGATAAAGGCAAGGTTGAGGAAAGTTAGAAGAGAAATAGGGACATTAAATGCTTTAAATGCTTAGGGAGAGGTCATATCTTTTCTCAGTGTCCTAATAAGAGAGTCATGATCTTGAGGGAGGATGGAGACATAGAAACCTAAGGTAAGAGTGATGATGATGAGATGCCACCGTTGGAAAAAGCTAGCGATGTCGAGGTTGCGTATCCTGTAGATGTGAGATTGTTAGTGGCTAGGTGTGCTTTGAGTGTGCAGGTGAAGGAAGGTGATGAGGTGCAACATGAGAATATTTTCCATACTAGATGCCATATCAAGGATAGAGTTTGTAGTATGATCATTGATGGGGATAGTTGCACTAATGTTGCTAGCACTGAATTAGTGGAGAAATTGAGCTTACCTACTTTTAAGCATCCTAAACCATACAAATTACAATGGTTGAATGATTGTGGAGAAGTTAAGGCGACGAAACAAATGCTAGTATCCTTTGCTATTGGTAGATATAAGGTATTATGTGATGTTGTAGTACCTATGCATGCGAGTCACTTACTTTTGGGACGACCATGACAATATGATAAGAAAGTGACACATAATAGGTTTAAGAATAGATATTCTTTTACCATAGATGGACGAACGATCACTCTTGTGCCTTTAACACCACAACAAGTGTATAAAGATCAAGTAAAAATAAAAGCGAGTGAGCAAAAGAAAGAGAGTGAGAGAAAAGGAGAGGTCGAGAGTTCAAACACTAGTGAGGCTGAGAGAAAGAGTGATCAAACACTAGAGTGTGAGCAAAATAAAAGCAAGAAGGTTGAGTGCAAAAGAGAGAATGAAAGAAGAAAATGTGAGAAAAAGAAAATGAATGTTTATACAAAAGAGAGAAATGTGAGGGCTGTTTTTCTAGCCAAGCAGCAAATATTTGTACTTTTGTACAAAGACACTTATTTTTCTAACTCTGACATTGATGTTTCTTTGCCTAGTGTTGTTACAACTCTTTTGTAGGAATTCAAAGATGTATTCCTTGAAGAGAGGCCGAGTGGATTGCCATCGAAGAGGGGAATAGAGCATCAAATTTACTTTATACCTGGAGCTTCAATTCCAAACCGTCCAGCTTATAGGAGCAATCCCGAGGAGACAAAAGAGCTTCAAAGACAGGTTGAGGAGTTGTTAAAGAAAGGGTATGTGAGGGAGAGCATGAGTCCATGTGCGTACTGATTCTACTTGTACCTAAGAATGATAAGACTTAACGTATGTGCGTCGATTACAGAGCTGTTAACAAAATTATAGTTAACTATCGACATCCCATACCCAGATTAGATGACATGTTGAATGAGTTACATGGATATTGTGTGTTTTCTAAAATTGATTTGAAAAGTAGATACCATCAAATTAGAATGAAAGAAGGAGATGAGTGGAAAACTACCTTTAAAATTAAACATGGTTTATACAAGTGGTTAGTAATGTCTTTTGGTTTAACTAATGCTCCTAGTACTTTTATAAGGCTAATGAATCATGTTTTGCGTTCTTTCATTAAAAAATTTGTTGTGGTCTATTTTGATGACATATTAGTGTACAACAAGAGCATAGATGAACATGTTAGACATTTGCATTGTGTGCTTGATGTGTTAAGGAAAGAAAAGTTGTATGTTAATTTGAAAAAGTGTTCATTTTGCATTGAAAAGATTGTGTTTTTTGGCCATGTTGTTTCGTCAAAAGGGATAGAAGTAGATGAAGAAAAGGTTAAGGCTATTAGGGAGTGACATATACTTATGAATGTTAGTGAGGTGCGTAGTTTTCATGGGCTAACTAGTTTTTATAGAAGATTTGTTAAAAATTTTAGCACCATTGCTGCACCATTAACTGAAGTTGTGAAAAAGAGTGTGGGTTTCAAATGGGGTAGTGAGCAATAACATGCATTTGATTTGATTAATGATACATTGTGTTCTGCACCATTGCTTGTATTGCCTGATTTCGTTAAGACATTTAAGATAGAATGTGATGCATCAGGGATAGGTATAAGGGCTGTTCTTATACAAGATAGGCGTCCTATAACTTATTTTAGTGAGAAACTAAGTGGAGCATCATCGAATTATCATACTTATGATAAGGAGTTGTATGCTTTAGTTAGGGCCTTAGAAACTTGGCAACATTATTTATGGCCTAAAGAATTTGTAATTCATACTGATCATAAGTCCTTGAAGTTATTGAAAGGACAAAGTAAATTGAGTAGGAGACATGCTAAATGAGTAGAGTTCATAGAAATATTTCCTTATGTGATCAAATATAAGCAAGGAAAGGAAAGATGCCTTATCTCGTCGGTATACATTGATCTCTACTTTGAATACAAGATTATTGAGTTTTGAGCATATCAAAGAATTGTATGTGAATGATCCTAATTTTGCTTTTGTGTATGTCGCATGTGAGAACATTGCTTTTGGTAAATTCTATAAGCATAAGGGATTTTTGTTTAGGGAGAATAGATTATGTATTCCTCAATGGTCTATCAGAGAGTTGTTAGTCAGGGAAGCACATGGGGGTGGACTAATGAGACATTTTGGTGTTAGGAAAACTTTAGATGTGCTAGATGAGCATTTCTTTTGGCCGCACATGAAGAAAGATGTTAAGAGAGTTTGTGACAAGTGCATAACATGTAGACGATAGAAATCTAAGGCTTTACCACATGGTTTGTATACACCTTTGCTCATACCTAGTGAACCTTGGATTGATATTTCTATGGATTTTGTATTGGGTTTACCTAGGTCCAAAAAGGGCTGAGATTCGATATTTGTTGTGGTTGATAGGTTTTCAAAGATGGCTCACTTTATACCATGTCACAAGACCGACGATGCCACACATGTTGCTGATTTATTCTTCAAGGAAATTATTCAACTTCATGGAGTGCTAAAGAGTATTGTCTCGGACTGAGATGTAAAGTTCTTGAGTAATTTTTGGAGAACATTGTGGGGAAAGTTAGGAACAACGTTGTTATTTTCTACTACTTGCCATCCACGAACTAATGGACAAACGGAGGTAGTTAATAAAACTTTGGACATTTTGCTGCATTCCATAATCCAAAAAAACTTAAAGAATTGGGAAGATTGTTTGCCACATGTAGAGTTTGCTCACAATAAGAGCATACATTCGACTACTGGTTGTTCGCCATTCAAAGTTGTGTATGGATTCAATCCACTTACTCCAATGGATTTGATACCTTTGCCTATGAAGGAAAGAACGAACTTGGATGGGACGAAGAAAGCTGAATTTGTTAGGCAACTACATGCAAAAGTTAGACAACATATTGAGCGGAGGACCGAGCAATATGCTATTCAAGCTAATAAAAGGCAAAAGAGAGTTTTGTTCGAACCAGGAGATTGGGTTTGAGTGCATATGCGTAAGGAGAGGTTTCCTGAGCAACGAAAATCTAAGTTGCAGTCGCGTGGAGATGGTCCATTCCAAGTGCTTGAACGCATCAATGATAATGCATACAAGATAGACTTTCCAGGTGAGTATAATGTTAGTACTACCTTTAATGTTTCTTTCTCCTTTTGATTTTGATGTAGGTGCAAATTTGAGGACAAATCCTTTTGAGGAGAGAAGGAATGATGGAAACCAAGGAAACAAGCCTAATGATCCTTTGAGCATCAATAGAGGGCTTATTACAAGAGCTAGAGTTAAGAGGATAAATGATGAGTTAAATGGGTTAATTCAAGAGATTTGACCCAAGAGTTTTGCGCAACATGAATTGGACGATATAGAAAAGACACCAAGGCTTCAAAACATGATCCAAACTCAAGATCAAGTCAAAGATCATAAATGTTGAAGGTTTGGATGGCTATTTGAAGGTAAATTAGGCTGGTTTCATTTGTTTGTATTAATTTGGGTCTAATTTGATTGTGAGCTAGTTTTAATTAAGATAGTTTGTTTAATTAGTTTGTTAGATATCAAACTTTGATAATATTGGGTTTTAATTTGTTTTATTACATGTTGGGTCATTAGTTTATGCATTGGGCTATCAAATTTAATTATTTTAAGCCCAAATTTAATTAATTCAAGCTCAAGTGGGGTGTATTAAGGGACTAGGACGTCCATATAATGTTTAGAAGCCAGGGTTTCATTTATTTTGCCTATAAAAGGCTATGTAAGCTACACAAACAGGATTTTTGGTAATTTTGAATGAATTTTCAGTTTTCTCTCTTTGTTCTTGAAGAATTTTGAGAATTTATTAAGGATTAATTCTTGAGTTATCAACTTGACTTATCTCCCTCATTCTTCTCTTGTTCTTGGGAGTGACATCTTTATTATCTTGGTTCGTGGTTCACTAATCATTGGGTTAAGGTATCTTCTTTTTATTTTCTTTTATCTGTTCCTGAATTAAATTTTCTTGGGATTGTTGATTCAATTGGTTGTGGGTGTTGTATCATTATATACGGGGTTCGCATCATGAATGCCAACACTTAAAACACCACAGCTTCAAGAAATACACCTTCAAGTGCCATGATTTAGTTCGCTCTAATTCTAAGTCTCTAAGAATATAACTGTTTAATTCAATCAATGCCTAGGCAATACTCTCACAATATACAAGCAATTGGAGGTTGAGCAAAAAAAATGTCCAAGTATAAATATTCTTGTATCAATTGCATAGAAAAACATTAATGCACTAGAATGGATGTTATGAACGAATAAGAAAATTAAGAGCACTATAAATCACACAAATATTTAGAATTTAGAGCTTAAGTTCCTCAATCAATTGGCTGGTCTTATAATACGGTGTAATGGGGCAAAAGGGAGATGGGTATGACATGAACAGGAAAAAGAAAAATTCAAAAAGAAGCTTGAATCACATTAAGAGACTTGAATTTGCACTTCTCTTAATCACTGAATTTGATTGACTATCGAAAAACTCCTTTTATTTCACTTTCTTCACTTTTATTCCCAAAACTTTGAATACTTGGTCATTGATTCAATTTTTCTTTCATTCATTTTTTTTGTTGAATAAACAACTTGATGATTTTTAATTTACTTTTATTTTAGATGCTAGTCAATTTAATTCATATCTCCACCCCAAACCTACATTTAGCAATACGCCCTACTCCTTTCCATCCCTTCTTTTTCTCTTTTTGATACCGAGCTTCTAGGGTCAAGGTTAAAATCATTAATATGGCTAGGACACAGATAAATTGTAGGGATAGAAGAAATCAAGGCTTTAACAAGTGTTTAGCTTCAAATTGGCTTTAGGTGCAGACACACAAAGGGTAGAAAAAATTAAAACGATCTTTTCTGGATTTTAACACACATAGTTGCTTGCTTCACTTCATAGACTCTAAAACTCTTAAATTGTTATAATTTACAAAAGATGAATGTTCATAATGTCCAAACTAACCTGAAGAGATCAATCTACACAATAAAAATTATGAAGAGTGTTTCAATTGCCAAAGAATTTAATTTCCCTTGGAAAGAAACACTAAGGCTCAAAATCTCATTGGGAAATCTCCACTAGCTATAAATCTTGTTCTACATACTCTAACATGCATTCTGTACACTATAATGTCAAGAATGTAGCTATGAATATGCATACATGAGAATGCATAAATATTCAAAATAATCAAACAAAATTAACCTATTGGAATTCACATGCTTATCCTCATCAATCAAGCAACCAATTATGATGTCAAGATATTCCACAATTTGCGAAGATTTAATTTAAAACTAATTTAAATCACAAACAAAAGAAAAATAAATTTCTACATAAAATTTTTTACACCCCTAACTTAAACTAAACATTGTTCTTAATGTTTGAATTTAGACTAGGAAAGCATAAACAAACACACAAAACAAGACAAATAACACAAATACAATAAAACATAAACATTAAAATTAAACTAAACCTTTATTGTTGGAATTAAAATTCTAAAATACCGAAATTAAAACTTGAACTAACAATCATGATTCTATAAATTAATGATAAGGAAAATTAAAACTGACTCGAACTCACTAACTGACCCTACTGAACCTAAAACCAACATTTAAGCCCAACAACTTGAACTCCAAAAGACTTCATCCTAAAGACTTGCTAATGAACTCATGGGCAATAGCGATCAAGTTCAATAAAAATTTTCCGACAGCTCCCTGAGATGAGCATTAATTAGGAAAACAATTTCATCAATCCTGAACGACCCATAACTTTGCTCCAGTTGTCAAGTCAGTTAGCAGTTAAATGTTAAGTCAAGGGTGGTAGCTATCCATGATTATAAAAAACCGACGACTTACATGCAATTCTAGAAAAGGCCAGTGTACTCTATTGCAATTTACCCTCTTTTTAAAGATTTTCATTTTGAATATTGCATTTCAATATAACCAATAATAACTTTTAGAATAATGATACTGTATTGATATGAATTAGTACGGTCTTAGTCGGCACTCTACAACAACAGAAAGAATGCATCAGAACAGTAGTCGGTTGACGCCTTCTCATCGGCATTGGCTGCCCACGTGAACTCCAATGCCGACAACAAATTTGTAGGCGATGGTGTAGGTCCACAACCTCAATTCCCCACGTCTTTTAATTGAATATTAATTATGATCTTTTTTATATGATGACATGAGTTGTACATCATCGCAAGTCGACATATAAAAGTTGGTTTTATCATTGGAAATTATAAAAGTTTTTTCACAAATCTCTAACTCAATCGGTTTGTTCGATCAATATTTATCTCATAAAATAATAATAAAGGTCAACAAAACACTTTTCAGTACCTTACACTCTCAACGAGCGAAGTGTTGTAGTTTTCCATAAGGGCGGTAATTTTATTAATTTTTACGCGACCATTGATCAGGACAGAAATATGTATCCCTAAATAAATTGGTTCTCCTAATTGCTGATTTGCTTTGCCACACCATATCCACACAACAATTTTGTCAGTTTGGACCCGTGTTATTGTAGGGAATACCCACTAACTGGCAGATAAGAGTGGCCAACTGCTGATTTGCTTCGCCGCAGCACATACACACTAAAATTTTCACTTTAACTTTTTCTTTTCAACTGATACCAAACCCGTCAAACATTTATACACGTTTGCGTTGTGTACCTTATCTTAAAACTGGACCAGCGAAAAAGTGTGTGACAAAGATGGTGCATGTGTACTCATCCACATAGCTTTCACTTAACCCTTTTTTCTTTTTTTTTTTTGTTAAATTATGATGCCAAGCCAGTCAAACATTTATGGGAAGCTATCCACATTAATCATTATTTATTTTTTTTAAGAGGTCAACATTAATTATTATCTATTCATGGAAACAACTATTTTCACACTAACATAAAAAACAGATAACTAAATACAAATATTTAAAAGATATCTTTGATGAGATTTAAACCTTTACGATTAAAGTGAGTGGGATTTATACTACGAGGCGATGACATGATTACCCCTCTTTAGTTCGCTATAAGCTGATTTACCAAACTCATGTAATGAAATTTATCCTTTGAAGTTGACCGGTAACACATGCCATCGAAGTACGTGTCCTTATAGAGTTGTCTGTTAGTTTGCGTTTGCCTTTTCAAGTCCAACTCATTAGCCATACTCAATGTCAAGTATTTTGAGTCACAAGGAGAGCATGATATCAAAATTCGTTTGTGGTGTTGTTTTTAATTTTTTAGGACATACATTAATAATGCCGAGAAGCAAGGGCGAACCCACCTTAGGGTCAGAGGGAGCACGTGTCCCTATAAAATTTTTTAAAATTGATTAAGTAAATGAAATTAATTGTTAAATATCTTAATAAATAATATATATTTTATATATATAATTTGAAGTAGATAAAGACCAAAATTCCAAAACAATGCTAATGGCTTGAGACGTGTCTTCTCAACTCCTTGATCCTCGGTTGTGGTTCGATCTCCCACCACAACATGAATATTTTCCTCCCTTTTTTCGAAAAGAAGCTTCATGTTATGTTATATATAATATATATATTTAAAGCAATAATTGTTATAAGATGGTGCGGTGGGTTTGTTGCCCGTCTTCTTTTAGTGCTCGTTAAAAGTTCAATTCCCAGTACAACAAAAACTTTTTTTCTCATTTTTTAGCTAAAAATGCACTATGTTATTTTATATATAATTTTTCAAGTAAATTAGATAACAAATATAAAAATGTGTTGGTGGAATGAGGTTTGTTCTTTCTGTTTATATAACATCATGGTTCAATTCCTCACCATAACACATAATTTTTTTTTTACTATTTCTTCTTTCAAAACTACGATAACAAATAATTTTCTCTCTTTTTTTTTTCCCTTGTCCAAACAATGCATCATATATGGGTTCAAACCATGAAAAAAGATAATAAAAATATACCATGAATTATTTTTCTTCTACATAAACTATTTTACATATTAAAAAAAAAAAAAAAAACTCATATGAATTATTATTGCTTTTATCTTTAATTTTTAATTTATTTTGCTTTATTATGAGGTGTCTCCCCTAAAATAAATGTTTGGATCTGCCACTGCCCAAAAGTACGTAGAAGCGTGCAGGGCAAGCCCTAGTGAGAATCCTTTCACCTTTTGGCAATGGACAGGATTCTCGTAGAGATTAAAGATGCTCATCTACTCTTATTTTTTGCTTTGATTTTTTTTCCCCTATAAAGGAGGCTTAACTTTGAATAAACCAATTATATGAATATGTAAGAAGATAAAGAAAAAATTCCAACAATCAATTTATATATAAATATCACTAGACTATAAAAAATTTAGTAAAAGTCAAAGAAAGCTCATTTTTTTTAACCTATTATCATCGATAAAAAAAGTGTTAAATATATACAATTGAATGATGGGATTTCCTTATATAATATGACTTGCATTTTTGTGATTTGTGATGATTAAATATAAAATATAGTATTATTCAATTTTATGTAATATAATGAAAAATAACTAAAAAGATAAGTCATGTTGTTACAAACTGTGATAGGTATTCTTGAATTAAAATTTTACTTACACTAAAATGAAAATGAAGTTTAAGTTTAACTATTGTAATTAATAACAATAGTTTTATAATTAAGTAGACATATACTAAGGTTCTGTTTGATTTGCCGTATTGGATGAGATTGATTGGATATAGTGAATCCTTTCTTTGCTGATTTATTAGATTAGATTGGATTGAATTTAATTTAATGTGGTGTGGAATTGGATTGGATGAGATTAATTAAATTGAAATAATTTTTTAACTAATTTGTTTCATGAACATTAAAATTAAGTAATATGCTTTTGAGCTATACAATAATAAAGTAAAGTTAATAAATTAATTATTTTATAGATAATTTTATATGAAAATTAAGAGTGAGGTTAGAGTAACTTAGAATTTTAATTTAAAAAATGATTTAAATATCTATCCACCTATTTTCACTTAATCCAATGTTGATTTTGAATTCATCTACTTCTTTTGCTTTTGGGTTAAGTGAAAATAAAAGATAGATATTAAATCAATTTTTAAAGTCAAAATTTTAAGTTATTCTAATCTAACCCTAAAATTAATATATTTCATAATTTAAAAATATAATTATATTAAATTTTGTTGAATAAGAAGGTTGATTCATTATTTAAATCTATTATCTATATAAAAAATGGGAATGAGCTGCCAACAGTACCAAATTCTAGACCCCCTCCCATTTATTTGATAAGGAAATTCCTTTTTTATCCTTTGTGTTTGTTTGAAAGGAAAAGGACCGAAAATCATTTAATTTTATTATATTTTATTATAATTATTAATTAACTTTTTTTATCTTTAAATGATATGTAAACAATGAAGAAGACACCATTTTAGATGATTTGTTTTCCTTTCAAAAATGATTTCCCATTTTATCATTGTTTTATTTAAAAATATAATTATATCTTTACCCTTCTGGTTAAATCCCTAAAAACGAACGTCAACCACCTCTAAACCAATAACAGGATTGTTCATCATCACTTCTAATAGACGTTCAACACCCATCACTTACACCACCAAACACTAAACCATCATCATCACCATTCATCATCATACACAACAATCATCAAACAAAATTAATTAAATTAAATTTATTAGTATTTAAGAACAAAAAAATTAAAACTAAAAAATACAAACTTGATATTCTGGATGGATTCAGAAGGTCTTCATCTTCTGGATCCAGAGATTTGATAGGCATGCAAAAACAAAACGACGCCGGAGGGTGAGGAAAGAGAGCGACGCCGAAGTGTGAGAGGGAAGACAAAGTGACGCCAGAGGTGGAAAGAGAAGAGAGATTGATGTTGGAAGGTAGAGAAGGAAGAGAGAATGATGTTGGAGGGTGGAGTTATTGGTAGCGGTAGATCTTGCATACGTGAATGGAAAAAATGAGAAGAAGAAGGAAAGAAGATGAAGGACGCACGGCGATGGCGGAAGGACGCACGACGGCAGGAGAAAATGAGGAGAAGATGAAGCAGAAATCGTTTGGTGCTTTGAGAGAGAAAGAGAGAGGGAGAGGAGAGGGAGGGGTAGAGAGCGGTTGAAAGAGAAAGAGTAGTAGGGTTTGTGTGTAGGAATATATATATAGTAAGAAAAATTACACAAACATCCCTGTGGTTTGTTGAAATTATACTAATATTTAATTTTTGACCCCTAACGTTAAAAAATCAATTTATGACCCTTTAATTTTAAAAATTAATAAATTTTCCTCATAATAGTATTTACCGTTTAATCACTAATTACTCGCCGAACAATCAATAAATCACTAACTGCTACCTTACCAGCCAATTAGCGAATAACTATTTTTGAAACCATGGTGATGAATGAATAGGAAGGGTTGATGAGAATAAGGGCGATGATGGAATTGTGTTATTTATATAAGTAGGGTTAGATGGATGCCAAGTGTTATCATCCAATCCATTTATTTTTATTTAATATTAAATTAAAAATTAAATATAATATATAATTACTTAAATGCCTTTACATTAGCAGATCCGTCATTTCTATATGGAAAGTATTAATTTACTAACATTTGGTTTATTTTTGGATAATAGTTTAGAAATCAGGGGTCGTTGACATTAATTTTCATTTCATAGGGTAAAATGATAATATCCCATATTTTATTTTTTGATTTTAATATTTTATTTATTTAATTTTAAAATATCTTTAAAGATAATGGTAAGTACAATAATATTTTTAAGGCAAATAAGTCTTTTTATAATTCTATTATTATCGAAAGGATAATTGGGTTTTTTCATCATGAATTAGTATTAGACTATTAATTTTTTCACCTATTTAGAACAAAATGGGAGGTAAAGTGTTTAATATTATTTGTTATCATAGGATTTAAATATATCAAAGGTTTAGTTTTTGGTTTTTGAACAAATCAAAAATTTAGTTATTATTAGCATAAGTATATCTATTTATATCAAATGTTTTATTATAATCAGACTGTTATTACTTAAATAACTAGAGAATTAACAATATTTTTTCACTTACATTATGAAACAAAAATGAAGATTTAATACATTTTTTCCTATACATTAATAGAGTTGAGTGATTATAAAAATTACATCAAATATTTTATATTTAAAATGGAGTAATTAAATAAATAAGCACAATAAAGAGAAAACTTATTTACAATTAAATTTAGAATTATTATTTATAATATTATGTATATATGAATAATGATAATAATTTCAATAAAAAAAAATTTATTAATCCAGTAGTTAATTTTAAATATCCAATCATATCAATTATAAATAATAATATTTAATTATTTTAATCTTAAAATTTATTTGATAAGGAAAATAAATATAACATCAAACACGTGTCTTACACGTGTAACCAAACCTAGTAATATATAAAACGGTCAAATAATTTAACGAAAAGGGAGAGAAGTGTCAAATAAAAAAGACAAGATGAAAGAGAAATAATATTATATTTTTTAACTGCTATTCTACATCATGGCATTTTTGAAATGTTTGCATTTGCTATTCTACAATCATTGCATTTGATAAACCCACTCTCAAAATCGGTTTGTGATAACCGGCTATTGGTGTTATGAACTCATTTATTAAAACATGCGACGCGATAAGCCAACTAATCAGTTTCAGAAGTGTCGATGTTGGAATTCAGTCGACGAGTAATCAATGCCCAATACCTGCAATCAATGTGAGAAAGCACAAATACCAAGAAAAGACAAAGACAGAAACAGATGATCAAACGAGGAACACGAAGCTTTAACGTGGTTCGACAATAATTGGCCTACATCCACGACTGTCTATATCTTAAATTCTGCAGAGTGACAGTGTAATATTGATTATTGTCTCTCTATGTTACAGTGATCTTAATCCCTATTTATAGGGAAAGAGGCGTTACAATTCTGGTTGTAACAAATCAGGAAGAGAATCCTGAATTAATTACATTCCCTAAACAATTGGGAAAAATAAGGAAAAGAATTATAAATTAATTATGCTTCCTAATATATTTAGATAATATCAGGAAATTACTATAATTATCTCAAGATAATGTTGATCTAATTTTGAATTTGAATTGATCTCCATATCTGATGAGGAAATCACGGTTTGATTGAGTAACTGCCTGTTCTGGAAGATACTGTGCTTATTACACACCTGAACGAGCTGACGTGTCATGGTGGTCTCGAGCTTGAGCTCGCTGAGAGACGAGCTGCGCCAGCGACGAGCTGCGACCTGGCTGTGCTTATAGGTCTGTTGATGCCAGCTGGAAGATCCTTTAAGCAAACTGAAGAACTTGCTGGGCTTCAAAGTCAATACTGAGCCTCATCTGATGGGCTTTGACTAGGTTAACCCTTTTGGGCCTTCTTATCAGGTCTTGGACGGGCCTAAATGGACTTTTACCAGCCCAATTAATGAATCCGAAAAATACATATAACATTAGCCCCCCAGCTCTCAGTTCGCTTCAGCGAGCTGGGAGCTTGAACTTGCTGGTAAAAGTTGACTTCCTTGGCACGCTTACCCTCATAACTGCCTCTGTGCACTTTCAAATTCCACCTTTTCAGTTTTGACACGTGGCGATCATGCAGATGGTAACTGAAGCGACGCCTGCACGTCCTTTACACGCGTATTTAATGCGCACGTCTTTCAACTGACGGCTGCATGATTTCCAAAGCCATGTTTCGCGCTGCACCGTCAGATTTATGACGGTTACTCTTTTCCAAGATCTGACGGTTGGGGTTCACACTCAGTTGTCTATATAAACTGATGGAAACTCTTTTCATTTTCTTCTTTCATCTGCCATTTCCATTGAAGCAACCAAGTGTTCAAACTTTCAAGCAAACAAAACCTACTGCCTTTTCACGAAATCAACGTCCTTATTCGTTGTTTCTTCAATCTCATCAACGATTCAAGGTAAGACAAAACTTTCTGCTTTAGGTTTATTTTGTTTCACCACCATTGTTGTACCTTCATTATTCTGAGTTTTGAGTTTATTAGTCATGGCATTTCTTCTTCTGACTCAATCTGGTTTTTTAACTTGTTCAGATGTCTTCAAGCGGAACTCACAAGGGAATGATTCCAAGCAATGAAGCTCGTAAGCATGATAAAGCCCGAGCTCACGCTATACAGGGAAGAGAGGCTCGTGATGCGTTCGCTCGTCATCCCTCATCGCTGAAGCGTCCTGAGGTGGAAGGACTTGTCAAGCAATTCCATATCCCTTTTGGTTGCCGCATACTGCTGCCTGATTCAAGCAATCATGCGTGTTATCCGCCCAGGGGATTCATCGCTGTCAGCACTCAGCACTTTGAGCAGGGGTTGCGGTTCCCCGTTCCACCGTACTTGATTGCATTTCTTAACAAGGTCAAGCTCGCGCCATTCCAGTTAACTCCAAACTCATATGCGCAGCTGACCTCACTGGCCATGGTCTTTCTTAGAAACGGCCTTCGCCCCCCTACACCAAAAATTATACAGTAGTTCTATTCCTTCAAGGCTCTGAGTACAGCAGAAGGAGAGAAACCGGATGGCATCTACTACCTTACAGCCCGTCAGTCGCAATACAAAGATCTCTTGCCCAAAGGAGAAGCAAATGGCAAATCCAACGTCGGGCCGTACAAGACGAGCTGGTTTTATGTCTCGTGCCCCTCTCTCGCAGATCTCCAAAATTTCAGCTTTGTCCTGAAACCAGGTATTCAAAAAGGAAAATATAGTGAGCTGAGGTTATTTTGTATCTTTATTACCATCTTTTAATTTTTTGCTGTGCAGTGTTGAAAATGGACGAGTCTCTTCTCAGCGACGAGGAGGAACGAGCTCTTGACAAGCTCGCGAACTCAGAGGACGCAGGTACCAGCATCAAATTCGACGATGCTATCCTTAGAGCTTACAGCCTTGCTCCTCCTAAGGAATCCATTCTTCTGCGAGCTGAGGAAGATATAGGCAAGATGAGTGACAAACCTAGACTTCCTTCTGTTTTTGAGGTTCCAGTTCAGGATGCGTCTGCTTCCCGACCTCCGCAATCAGTCTCTTCATCATCAGAGGATGACACTCGCTTACCTTCTCCAGCTCGGAAGACCTCATCTCGAAGTGCTCCTGCTCGCACTTCATCTAAAGCAAAATCATCTTCAGGTCGCACACCAACGAAGGCTAAATCGTCTTCAACTCGCACCACTTCAAAGGGTGCGTCTAAAAAACTTTCTTCTTCAGTTCCTGCTCCAGCTCGGACAGGATCAGACCCAGCTCCTGCAGCCCCTACTGCACAGGTTGACCCATCCTCTTCTCCACATCACATATCTACTCCAGGGGCTTCACTGCCATCCCCAGCTCGTGCTCCAGCCCTTGTTCCTTCTTCTACAAAACTCTCAGCCAACAGGAGGAAACTTATACTCATGAAATCTCCTCCTGCAAGTCCCACTGTATCTAAAGCTTCCTCGATTCCTTCAACAAAACGGCCTGCCGAAGACTTGGCCACTCCAGCAGCACCCTCAAAACGCTCTAAACCATCTGCCCAGGACCAGGCTCCTGCGGTCGCTGCATCCAACGAAGTGCCTGTTGTCACTGAAGCCACTGCCCCTGCGACCGCTGCCCCCAGCGAGGTGCATGATGTTGCTAAAGCCACTGCTCCCTCAACTGCTGCTCCTAGCGAGGTGCCTCTTTCAAATGTTTTTGCAAATCTTCAGTCACCTCCGACTTCCAGTTCGCAGCCTGGAAAAGGTGATGCTCCTTCTAAGGTTGCTCCCCAGGCAACCCGAGCTGGCCCCAGCGGGCATGCGACTAGGCGTACCGTTGTATCGCGACGCGGTGGTTCTTATGATGATGCACGCGATATCCCGGAGCGTGAGAGAACTCCTTCACCAACCAAATCAGACATCGAGCTGGGTCCTGGAGGAAGATATTTAAATTCCTTCCTTGACAACTGGGCAACAATTATGCTCAATCACACGAATGTCTTGGAAAATAGGTGTCTTAGGGGCGAGGATCTAGATGAGTTCGCGGCTCGCCATTGCATGCTGGTAAGTTATTTTTCCTCATCTGCTGATTCCCTTACTTGACTAGATTTTAATCTGTTCATAATTTTCAGGGTGCCCTTGCTGCAATGAAGCGAAGAAGGGAGACAAGGGCTACCAAGGATGAGATGAGGAAGTTGGAATTCGACCTGGAGGCGGCTACTGACGATTTAGCTCGCTTAACCTCGGGCAGAATAGAAGGTCAGGAAGCTCAGATCGCTGAGGCAAACGCTGCAAGGCAAGCAGCTGAGGAGGCCTTGAAGAAAATGGAAAATGAGCACGCCATGCTAAAGGATGAGCTGCTCAAGGTGAAAGAAGATCTGAGGCAGTCTGAGCAACAGGCTGCACTGGACGAGCAACGGGCTTCAGCTGCAGAAGAGAAGACTGAAGTGCTTCATCGCCAGGTTGATGCTGCTCTGGCGCGAGCTGAAACTGCCGAGAAACAGGCCGAGGAGGCTAAGAAGCGAGCTGATGAGATGGGAGCTGCAGCTAAAAGTGCTGAGGAGGCTGCAACCAAACGAGCTGAAGTGCTTAAGCAGCAAGTGGGGGAGGCTATTCAGCGAGCTGAGGCTGCGGAGCAGCGAATTGAAGACATGAAGAAGGAGGCTGAGGTCGTCAATCGTCTCGCTGATAATGCCTTCGAAGAGCTGACGGTCTTCAGAGAGCAAGCAGCTCAAGAACTGGAAGTGCGGGTTGCAGATGCAAGGGACGAGGCCGAGGCAAGAACAGGTCGTGATTTCCTCTACACACTGTGGATGTCCCATCCAGGAATGGATTTTTCTATCTTTGGGGACATAGGGCCTGAAACCGTTGAGGATTTTAAAGCAAAAGCTGCCTCGTCCTCCGCTGGTCCAGAACCTTTGGCTGACCCAGATCCTCCTATTCAGAACTAATAACTCATTTTCTTTCCTTTTTCATGTATTTTTTCAATTTTTTCAACTTGTAACAAGTTCTCATACTTAATGAAAATTTCTTTCATTATCCCTTCTGCGTTGACTGTTCTTCAGGCTAGCGTATAATATACTTTATGCTCTTCACATTTCTTGCGAGCTGATGATCAATGAACCCAAAATCTGATAATAATTAAAGCAATTACCAACTTAATAAAATTTTGTAAGTATAAGTAATTTTATCAGAATGTTTGATGAGCTATGCAGGGGCACTTAGCCATCTGCTCTTTAGGCTCTTTATTTATAGTGAGCTATGCAGGGGTCGTCACCTCGCCTGTTTTTTTGGCTCTTTACTCGAGCTATGCAAGGACAATTAGTCACTTGCTTTTTAGGCTCTTTCATTTATAGCGAGCTATGCAGGGGTCGTCACCTCGCCTGCTTTTTTGGCTCTTTACTCGAGCTATGCAAGGACACTTAGTCACTTGCTTTTTAGGCTCTTTCATTTATAGCGAGCTATGCAGGGGTCGTCACCTCGCCTGCTTTTTTGGCTCTTTACTTGAGCTATGCAAGAACACTTAGTCACTTGCTTTTTAGGCTCTTTCATTTATAGCGAGCTATGCAGGGGTCGTCACCTCGCCTGCTTTTTTGGCTCTTTACTCGAGCTATGCAAGGACACTTAGTCACTTGCTTTTTAGGCTCTTTTATTTGTAGTGAGCTATGCAAGGGTCGTCACCTCGCCTGCTTTTTTGGCTCTTTTAGGCAAGCTATTTAACTCGCAGCCCGTTTCGCCATAGTGAAGTGAATTGAGTCGCAAGTTGGGGAAATGGAGCTTTCATTAACAAAAATAATTTTTAATTACATATTACAAAGAGTTTTACTGATAATAAGGGCGGAGATGTTCGGCATTCCATGCTCGAGGGACCTCAACTCCATTTTCATTGTTAGCTAAATGATAAGCCCCATTCCCCAAGCTTGCTGTGACAACATATGGTCCTTCCCAGTTCGGGCCTAAGGATCCATCACTTGGCTTGCGGGCTCCAGGCAGAATGAGACGTAATACTAAGTCTCCCACATTGAATCTGCAAATCCGAGCATACTTGTTGTAGTACCTCGCTATTCTTTGCTGATAGACAGCTACCCTTAGCCTGGCCGCTTCCCTGTGCTCTTCAAGCAGGTCCAGGTTTGTGGCAAGTAGCTGATCGTTGTTGTTTGGATTGAAGGTTGCTCTTCTTTGCGAGGTAACTTCAAACTCAACTGGGATCATAGCCTCAGATCCATATACCATTGAGAATGGGGTCTCGCCAGTGGAGCTGCGAGCTGTGGTTCTGTAAGACCACAATACTTTTTGAAGCTCATCTACCCATGCTCCTTTCTTTGCTTCCAGTTTCATTTTCAGGGTCTGCTTGATGATCTTGTTCACTGCCTCAACTTGGCCATTGGCTTGTGGGTGATCCACTGCTGAAAAGCTCTTAACAATCTTGAGGTCGTTGCAAAACCTGAGAAACTGGTCGCTAGCGAACTGGGTCCCATTATCAGTCACGATCTGCTGTGGGACTCCGAACCTGCAAATTATATTGCTCCACACAAACTTCTCAATCTTTGCCGTGGAGATTTCAGCTAACTCCTTTGCTTCCGCCCACTTGGTGAAGTAATCTACCGCGACCACCGCATGTTTGCATCTTCCCCGAGCCATCGGTAGGGGTTCGATCAGGTCCATCCCCCAGATCGCAAAGGGCCACGGGCTCACCATCTGTTGGAGGTAAGCTGACGGAGCTCGCAGAATATGAGCAAACCTCTGACACTTGTCGCATTTCTTCACTAAGTTGATGGCGTCCTGCCTCATAGTGAGCCAGTAGAAGCCTTGACGTAGTGCTTTTTGAGCTAGAGATAGCCCCCCAGCGTGGTTCCCGCAATGGCCTTCATGTATTTGCCTTAATACTGTTTCACATTCAGGACCATCAATACATCTTAGCAGTGGAGCTGAGAACCCCTTCTTGTACAGCGCATCGTCATAGATGCAATACCTGGCTGCTCTAGTTCGTAGACGTCGGGCTTCCAGCTTGTTGCTGGGAAGCTTTCCATCCTGCAAATAGCTGAGTAACGAACTCATCCAGGAATCAGGCTACACAATTATGGCCATCGTCATATTCTTTTCCTCCGTACTTGGAGCTGGTAGGAACTCAACTGGGATCGCCCCAATGAAATCTGCATTTCGTGTAGTTGCGAGGCGAGCTAGTGCATCAGCATGCGAGTTTTGAGCCCGTGGGATCTGCTTCACTTCGTACTTCTGAAATGCACCCAGCAGCTCGTGTACTTTTTGGAGGTAGAGGGCCATCTTTGATCCCCTAGCTTGATATTCTCCCATTACGTGGCCGACGACGAGCTGTGAGTCACTGAAGATCTTCAAGCATTCAGCTCGCATCTCTTTAGCCAAACGTAGTCCTGCAAGCAGTGCTTCATACTCAGCTTCATTGTTTGTTGCCTGAAAGCCAAACCTTAGAGCGCAAAGGATTTTGTGGCCTTCGGGGCTGATAAGTAAAATTCCAGCTCCAGCCCTCTGTTCGCTGGACGATCCATCAACAAAAAGCTCCCAGGTCGGATCTTCAGAAGACTCAGCTTCATCATCCACAGGTCCTGTAAATTCTGCAATGAAATCTGCCAGAGCCTGAGCTTTGATTGCCGTCCTTGGTTTGAATTGGATATCGAACTGCGCGAGCTCCACTGCCCATTTCAACAAACGACCTGAGGTGTCTGCTTTCTGCAAAACTTGCTTCAACGGATACTTGGTGAGGACTTCGATGGTATGAGCTTGAAAATAAGGTCGCAGCTTCCTTGATGCAATCACCAGGCAGTAAGCCAGTTTCTCCATCTGCGAATATCTGGTTTCAGCATCCTGTAACCGTTTGCTCACATAATAGACCGGAAGCTGCGTCTTTTCTTCTTCCCTCACCAATGCAGCACTCAAAGCCTGCTTCGACACTCCCAAGTATAAAATCAGCTTTTCCTCTTCTTTGGGTTTGGAAAGAAGTGGAGCTCGTCCCATATACTCCTTCAACTGCTGGAAAGCTACTTCACACTGTTCGGTCCACTCGAAACTCTTTGCTTTCTTCAGAATGTCAAAGAAAGGGACACACTTGTCTGTCGCTTTCGAAATGAACCTACTCAATGCTGCGACCTGGCCATTGAGGCTCTGTACGTCCTTCACCCTGGTAGGCGACCTCATGTCAATCAGTGCTTTGATCTTCTCAGGGTTTGCTTCAATTCCCCTACTGTTGACCATGAAGCCCAGGAACTTCCCAGAAGCTACTCCAAATGCACACTTGAGCGGGTTTAACTTCATCTGATAGCTCCTCAGAATTTGGAACATCTCTCTCAGGTCGTTAACATGGTCACCTATCTGCTTGGATTTCACCAGTATATCGTCCACATAGACCTCCATGGTTTTTCCAATTTGTTCTTTGAACATCATGTTCACCAAGCGTTGATAGGTCGCTCCAGCATTCTTCAAACCGAAGGGCATTACCTTGTAGCAATATAGCCCCCGATCAGTCATGAACGAGGTGTGCTCTTCGTCTTCGGGCTTCATTGGGATCTGGTTATATCCCGAATATGCATCCATGAAGCTCAGGAGCTCGTGGCCAGCTGTAGCATCCACGAGCTATCTATCCTTGGTAGGGGAAAACTGTCTTTGGGACATGCTTTATTTAGGTCGGTGAAGTCGATGCAAGTTCTCCACTTCCCGTTCTTCTTTTTCACTAGCACGGGGTTGGCGACCCAGGTCGGGTAGTAAGCTTCTCTGATGAACTTGTTAACCAGAAGCTTGTCTACCTCTTCCTTTAGTGCTAAGTATCGTTCCCCTGTCATTGCTCTCCTCTTCTGACGAACTGGCTTGAAATGAGGATCAATATTCAGCCTGTGAGACATCACCTCTGGATCTATTCCCACCATGTCCTCATGATTCCATGCAAACACATCCAAGTTCGCCTTTAGGAAGTCAGCGAGCTGGATTCTCAGCTCCGGAGTTAATCCTCTTCCCAGCTTCAAGCATCACTCAGGATCTACCTCGCTGACTGGTACATCTTCTAACTCCTCAATTGGACCAGTAGCTCGGTCTGCATCTACCTCGCGAGGGTCCAGGTCGTGACTGACTCCCTTCTCAATCATAGCTCGTGGCTCGCCTCCTGAGACCACGTTCACCTTCTTTCCTCTTACACCCATCTTCACAGCATCTTCATAGCAACGACGAGCTAGGTGCTGTTCTCCTCGAACACATCCGATGCCATTAGGAGTTGGGAACTTCACTGTCAGAGTTCTGGTCGAAGTAACCATGTCCAACTCATTCATAGCAGGTCTTCCGAGGACCACGTTATATGCTGATGGGCAATCGATTATCAAGAAATCTATCAAGGTTGTTGCCTGACGACCTGCCTCCCCTAGAGTCAGTGGCAGCTTAATCTGTCCTACTGGTACCACAGCATCTCCAGTGAATCCGAATAAAGGCTCCGGGGATGGCCTCATTTGCTCTGTTCGCAGCCCCATCTGGTCAAAACAGCTCCTATACATCACGTTCACCGAGCTTCCGGTATCGATCATGATGCGCCTAACTTCCATATTGCTGATTTTAGCTCCTATAACCAGCGCATCATTATGAGGACAGATCACTCCTCTAGCATCTTCTTCTGTAAATACGATCTCGTCCGAGGTCGACTTCGCTCTTTTAGTGGGTCCCTCCGACCCATTGAGCTGAAATGAATGATTCACCTCTCGGACGTATCTCTCATGCGATCTGTTGGAATTACCTACAATATGGGGGCCACCATAAATAGTAAAAATGGTTCTTACCGCAGGTTCCTGACCTTGCTCGGAAGCTCGTTGGGGCTGTTGCTGGTGTGTTGGCTGTTGCTGTTGAGGTCGTTGCTGGTGAGGTCGCTGGTCAGTAGGTCTTGCCACATATTCTCCCAAGCGACCTCGCTTGATTAATTTTTCAATGGCGTTCTTCAACGCCCAGCAATCTGAGGTACTGTGCCCGACCTCATTATGATAGGCACAGAATTTGTTCTGGTCTCTGTGCTGAATTGGAGCCCTTATAGGATTGGGCCTCCCAAAATCCTCCTTATTCCGCTCGGCAGCGTAAATCCTGTCCGGTGATGTCGTCAGGACGCTGTATCCTTCCTGGTGACCCCAACGCTGAGGTTGCTCATACCTTGGCTCTCTTCTCACTCTTTTGGCAATCTGATTACTTGAGCCATTGTTCCTTTCTTCTTCATTCCGACCATTGTTTCTCCTCTTTGGCTGGTTGGAACTGCCCGCTTCATTCTTCTGATTCTGCTTTTTCGGGCCGAAGGTTTCTTCCCACCTGATCTCTTTCGCAGCTCGCTCGTAGAATTCTCTCAGATCCTTCACTGGGGACTTGTAAATACTCTCGTACAACTTTCCATCCTTTCGCAACCCAGCTGAGATCGCTGTTAGTATGCTTTCATCTGATGGATGCTCGACATTCGCCACCTCACGTCTAAACCTGGTGATGTATTCTTTTAACGACTCACTCTGACGCTGAAAAACGGTAGCTAGGTGGCAGGATGGAGCGAGCTGCCTTCTCAGTGCCCTGTATTGACCAACGAACTTCTGTTGGCATTGCTCCCAACTTCCTATGCTGCGAGCTGGGAGATTCTTGAACCACGTCCTCGGAATATCCCCTAATGTAGCGGGGAATACTCGGCACTTCACCATCGGACTTCCTGTCTGCAGGTCCATCTGAACGTTGAATGCGTCAAGATGGTCATATGGGTCACTGTCCCCATTGTACTGCTGAATGGTTGGCATCTTGAACCTTGGAGGGAGAGGCTGTGTCTCAATCTCCCTTGTGAATGGGGTCCTATCTCCGTAGAGCCCACGCTGCTCCGGAACTCCAGGTCGCGCCTCCAACTGCCGGACCCTTCGGAGGAGCTCCTCTACTTGGGGGTCTCGGAGTTCGTATCTCCTCCTGTGATCATGACTTAGAGCCGGATGTTCAGGGTCATACCTTTCATCTTCCTCGGATTGACCCTCATGACGATGGGATCTTACCTGCTGTCCGTCCACCTCATCGGCATAACGAGCTGCGGCTCGGACTCTGCCTTGACCAACTTCCATCCGCCTGTTTCCATCCTGGCTCAGCCTTGCTACCAGGTTATCAGGACGTGCAACCTCCCTTTCGTGTTGAACAGGGTGTCTTCCGGCCCTCGAACGCGCATTAGATGAGCGAGCCGAGTCTGCAGGTCGCGGGACTTCCCTTGCTAGCCTTTCAGGCCTTCGCGCCGGTTCAGGAGGCTGGGGTATTCCCAGTGGTGCCTGAACTTCCACCCTAGTCACGTTCTGAACCTGGGCCTGCACCAACATGTTGACGGCTTCTGTGAGCTGTCTAACCGTATCTTCCAACGCTTCTTGCCTTTGTAACAACGCATTCTGCCCTTCGACCATCGGGCAATTGGGACCGTTTGACGGTGAGGCAGAGGAGGGATGCCTGGTGCAGCCCCTAGTATCTGTCCTTGGGACGGGCCTGCTGCATGCGTGGTTGCGTCTTGCCCAGGCTATAAGTTCTGCTGAGATTGATTCATGTGACTTTCCGCCTGGTCATCATCTCCAAGGAACCTGTTTGATCTTGTCTTTGCCATATCGTCAGAAGTTGATGAATTGAGATAAAAAAGATTGCAGTCTGGGGCCCTCCTTCTAGCGCCAAAATGTCGACGTTGGAATTCAGTCGACGAGTAATCAATGCCCAATTCCTACAATCAATGTGAGAAAGCACAAATACCAAGAAAAGACAAAGACAGAAACAGATGATCAAACGAGGAACACGAAGCTTTAACGTGGTTCGGCAATAATTGGCCTACATCCACGACTGTCTATCTCTTAAATTCTGCAGAGTGACAGTGTAATATTGATTATTGTCTCTCTATGTTACAGTGATCTTAATCCCTATTTATAGGGAAAGAGGCGTTACAATTCTGGTTGTAACAAATCAGAAAGAGAATCCTGAATTAATTACATTCCCTAAACAATTGGGAAAAATAAGGAAAAGAATTATAAATTAATTATGCTTCCTAATATATTTAGATAATATCAGGAAATTATTATAATTATCTCAAGATAATGTTGATCTAATTTTGAATTTGAATTGATCTCCATATCTGATGAGGAAATCACGGTTTGATTGAGTAACTGCCTGTTCTGGAAGATATTGTGCTTATTACGCACCTGAACGAGCTGACGTGTCATGGTGGTCTCGAGCTCGAGCTGGCTGAGAGACGAGCTGCGCCAGCGACGAGCTGCGACCTGGCTGTGCTTATAGGTCTGTTGATGCCAGTTGGAAGATCCTTTAAGCAAACTAAAGAACTTGCTGGGCTTCAAAGTCAATACTGAGCCTTATCTGATGGGCTTTGACTGGGTTAACCCTTTTGGGCCTTCTTATCAGGTCTTGGACGGGTCTAAAATGGACTTTTACCAGCCCAATTAATGAATCCGAAAAATACATATAACAAGAAGCAACTCAAACTCCAGCTGTACAAAATTACCACCGCCACTTGAACTCTCAACCTCTACACCCGAATTAATATAGTAGAAGATGTTGGATTACAAGTTATATAACTCCATTTTTAATATTTAGAAAACACAATTTATATAGTTTATAAAAATAGTGTGCGGTTTCCTCCCATCCGAAGTGATGTTTCTCCAGACGCAGGACTCTAAAAGAGTAACTAATCTCCAATTCAACCCAACTTTATGTAGTGTGATCCAAACACAATATAAAAGTACAAGTTTGTATCTACCCATAGAAAATTATGAAAATATCAATATAGATGAAAATATCGGTATTATTATTTGATAAAAATATTGATATCGATAAAAATTGACATAAAATTTACGAAAAGTACACAAATTTAGATAGAAACATAACTTTTTTTTTTGAATAAAACTTTAAAAAAGGTTGAAAGCATCAATTTTCTCTAATAAAAAAACACATATTATTATAAAAATATATATTAACCAGCAACTATATGTTATAAATATGAATATAAATACACATACAAGCTATATAAAATCAATAATATTCCATTAAAACTTCATTTTCTAATAATTCACATCATATAAATCATAAATATTTTTAATACTAAAAGGAAGATATATATAATTAAATTGAAATATAAGTACTGTGTAACAACAATAATATAGTTTTTAAAACTAAGTAAACGATACTTTAGAATAAATGAGAAAAAAAAAAAATCTCCATAATATGTGGTTGTAGCCACAGCTGCGGACCGTAGCTTCAGTCAAGCGCTGTGACTGCTGTCAACATTTAAAATGGTACAAAGGCCTATATTTTACTAATCTCACAGTATCTTATCAAATTTGCTCAATTCAGAGAAATTTACCACGCAAAGCCGTCGCAAAGCCGTCACTATCATATTGTATGAGTTTGGGACGATACCGGGACAATAACAGCTAACTGCACCCTTTGAATTGCTGTCAAAATGGTACTTTCATTGTTCTATATATCTTGGATCCATGATCAGATAAATCGTACTTTCTTCCTACCTTTCATTATCAAATTTATGGGCTGCACAATACAATCACAAAGTGCCAAAAAAGAATGGAAAATTACACTAATTCCCTTCACGTTAAGCGAAATAACATCTATATACACGGTGAAAAAGGTATTGGTGAAGGTGATAAATGGTGTTTGTGGAAGCTAGAAGATCAATATGTATATATATATATATATATTTTGAAATAAAGAATATTGGGTTTATGAACTGGTGACTTGTAAAGGTATTAAGGGTGTTTGTGGAAGGTGTTTAATGGTGCTTGTAGAAGATGTTTTATGGGCTTCGAGGAAGATGAAGATTTTGAAGAACATGATATGGAAATTTTTTTTTTTGTTTATTTGATTTGTGATTTTTGCAATTTGTTTGATGTTGTTGTTATGATTTTTTTGGGGGGTTTTGTGGAAGAAAGAGCTCTAGAAGTGTTTATTTGATTTTCATTTTTAATATTCTGATTTTTTGTTTTGTGTTTTTGTTTCAATTTTTTTTTTCATTTACTACTAATTTCCCTTTTTATTACTTATATATTACAAAAAGTATTTGAATTTTATAAATATTTTATTGATTTTCTGTTTGATAGAGTAAACGTGACAATTTACATTGAAAATCAATGGTAAAAGTAACTTTTCACGGGTTAGGGATGGTCAACAGTTAGTTTTATATGTGGTCAACGCTTGGTCAATGAATTTCAGGACAGATTTGTGTAATTAAAGGATCTTTGTATGTGACTGTTATTTCATCTAAAGTCAGGTTAGTAGTGTAATTTTTCCAAAAAAGGAAGCCAAGTTAACGATAAGCCGATAATCACGCATCATTTTCTTCACGCTATTAGACAACGTCTGCCGACTACGTGAAACATATTCTCTTGACTTTTAATGAGGAAAAATTTTATTTTAATTTCTAAGATTTAAAAAAAATCAAATTTTTAAAATTTTTTTAAAAATAACTCTTTTCATCTCCAATTTTTTAAAACAGTCTAAATTGTTTGTTAACTAACAGTTAATGATAATAGATAATTTAAGCGAGCTGAGAAAGGTAAGATGGTCTTTTTATATGAAAGATTAAGATCGTGACACATGAATAACTAGGATTTTAAAAAGTAAAATTTTCAATATAATCCCTAACAAAACAAAACAAAATTAAAAAAGAAAATTTAAAATATTTACAAATTAAAAAATAAAAAATAATTTTATACCAATCATAAATTGCCACATTGTCATTTATAAATTAAAAAATTATAAATATAACTAAAAAAATTAAAGAGAAATTGAAAAAAAAATAAAAAAGTGATCTTCACCAACCTAGATCCTTCAAACAACATGGATCTCCACCAACATGGATCTCCAATGTGCATTCACTCAACTCTTTCTAGCCCAAAAAAAAAAAAAAAAAAAAAGAAAAAATCAAACATCAAATCCATAAAACCAAAGAAAAAAAAATTAAAAAAAAAAAAAAAAAAATCAAAACCAAAAATAAAACTCAGAACCAAAATTGTTCTGTGTTCGTGTTCTGTGTTAGACACCTAGAACATGAAGATCATCTTTATGTTATGGGTTCAATTATTAAAGATAAATTAAAAAAAAAAATCAAAAGGTGGGGGGGGGAGGGGGGGGGGAGGGGGGGGCGGGGTGGGGGAGGGAAGGGGTGTGAAAGGGGGATGTAGATGGAAAATTGAATCCATAACTTTATGATACAATTCAATCAAGCAACTATTCATGAAGTCCCTCACTGGATGGATCAGGTGCCTCGCCATCGACGACTATTGTCATCACCTTCGTTGACTTGGTTTTGGGTTCCATCCAACCCAAAACTTTGTTTGAGAGAAAGAGAGAGAGAGAGATAAGAGAGGAAAAGAGAGAGAGAGAGAGAGATCCCGTGGATGGTGGAGGAAGGTAGAGGTGGCAGTAGCAAGTTGATGTTTATGGTGTTTGATGATATGTGTGTTAATGATTTTGGGGATCGGATTTTAATTTAATTTTTTTTTTTAATTTGTGTTTTATTTTTACTTGAAATTTCAACCCCATGGTGGAGATGCACTTTCTATTTTTTATTTTTATTTTACTTTATTTTAATTTTAATTAAATAATTATATTAAATTTTTAATTAAATGATCATATCAATTTTAGATAATTTAATTTGTAAATTCATCATTTTATAAGGGATAATTCAGTAATTTAAATGTTACTAATAACCATCAAGGGCAAAAATGACTTTTTATGCATTCTATCTATGTTGACCATTAGTTGACTAATAGTTTGAATGTTTTTGAAGAGTTTTTAAAAAATTAGAGATGAAAATAGTTATTTTCAAATGAGTTTTAAAAATTTAATATTTTTTAAAACTTTGGTGACTAAAATAAAGTTTGTCCCTTTAATAATTGTCTAGTCCCGTCAAGGTTCACTACCAAACAAATATGCAATAAAGAAGAAAAAAACGTATATTTGTATAGAAAGTGCAAGGTGATGGCATTCAAATTTGGAATAATAAATTAAGTTTGACGCAAAGTTGATATGAAATTTGAAGAAAATATGAGTTACCAATTGCACGTCATGTCACCTTTCTGAATTCGCATCCTTACCACGTGTTAATTAACATGGCTCATGACACTTGCAATAATTATTGAGACTCTATACATGCAACTCAACAATATATAAATATTAACATTATTGTTACCGACATCACACATTACTTAGCTTCCAAAATCTTTGAATCTAAAGTTAAGTTTGTATAGGCAACTTTTAAATAGTATCCGTATACAGTGGTAGACCCAGAAATTATATGATCGGAGACACTTTTATATATGAAATTTCTTTGTAATATTTCCTTCAATTGCTAGAAGAACATTATATGAAATAAAAATAGTTAAAATATATAATTAGTAAAGAATATATAACTTTACCCCTTACAAAATTGTAAGTAAAATTTCTTAAAATAATATTCTTAATACAAGTATAAAAATAAAAACATATTAATTGTGAGTTGATTGTATACTTGCTCTATTTTTTTTAGTGAGAGAAGTTCAACTTTAACATTACTTGAAAAAATAAATAAATACTTAATTTAGAGATATGTCTTTTTATGATAATAGTTGCTATTCAGATTGCGAATAAATGTATGTAATCAAACTACATATATTTATTATCAAAGTTACTAATCAAGTTACATTTATAGTATTTTATCTAATAAATGTATGTGATTTATAATAAAGTAAAGTAAAATAAAAATAAAGATAAAAATAATTATAATTCATAAAAGTATTTTATTTATGAATTTTATCATATAAAATAGTTTATATAAAAGAAAAATAAGTTACATTAATAATCGTGAGCAAACTAAGACTTATTAAGATAAAATAACACAATATATTTTATTCTCTAGTTCGTATGAATAAAATATAGTTTGCGATAGAAAATAACTTGAAATAAATATAATAATTTGTGAAGTCAAAATATTTCAAATTCGAAGATTAGTTTGTAATAAGGAGGAAATAAAAAAAAAGAAATAAAAAAATAAGGTACAAAGTAATTATTATAAGTGAATATAATTTTTTTTTTTTAAATCCTCATTATTGAGGCAAAAGGAGATTGAACCACCGTTCCCCTTAAAACAAAAGATAAGCACAAAGCTAGTATATATTTTTGCTTTATTTTGGCATTTTTTATATATATAATATGCTAAATGATTAAAAAGAAGAAAAAGCAAAAACTTCTTGTTGTTGCTTTGAATCGAACCCGGGGGCATGGGAGAGAAAGGCAAGTGTGGACATAACCATAAGCACCAATCCATTCACATGAAACATAATGACATTAAAATTATTTAATTGATTTTTTAATAATTTCGAGAGGAGGGGAGGGTAGGGAGAGGGGGGGGGGGCCCATTTGTCCCCCCCGGTCCAATTGTGGGTCCGCCTGCCCGTATAAATAATTGTTTAAGTTAAAAGTTTTTGACAAAATTTAGAATTTGATTATTAATAAAATTTTAAAAAATTCAAAACATAGGCTTAATGTAGGGATTTTTAATACCTAATTTTAAAATTAGAGGATTCCTTTTTGATTTTAGTATCACAACTCAGAGGGTAATTTTATGATGTTGCCTAGTGTTAATTTAAAACCTTATAACTTTTTAATTAATGGAGTTTAACTGTTTGATTCATTGTAAGACAAGAGCTGGATTCATGGTTACAAGCCAACTTGCCAACATTTGAACTCTTTATTTGAATAATATTGCATTGTTTTATGGTAAGGGCATACTTGGTTCATGGGATTTGAGGTGAGATTAGAAAAAAATTGTCCCAATCCCACTCAATCCTGCATTTGGTGTGGGAAGGTAAAGGAAGGGAAATCACCCATTCTTAGGCCCACCATCCATTCCTGTGTTGGTAGGAATGGGTCTCCCTTTCTCTCTCACGCCACACCCAACAATCACCATCTTTTTCTCCCACCAACACCACAAACCACCCTGGACAATCAACATCATATGAGTACCACAATCCAATTTATGTGGTCTCCCACTTAATTTCTACATATTTTGAACTTTCAACAAAAACCCAAAAAGTTAAATCAGCAATACAAAAAAAAAAAAAAAAAAAAAAGCCTTGTGAGGAACAATTAAGAGTGGCAATGACACCTTTCTAGAGGCAGATCTCAACAACCTTGATGATGGCCATGGAGGAAAGATTCACATAGAGAGAGTTGACATGGTCAAGCAAACAAGAGTGAGGGAGGCACAGTCGAGTAGGTTGGAGTTGGCACGACGGTGATAGAGATAGTTGACATGGTGGCGATCGAGAAAGAGTGAAATGGTAATGTAAACAGAGAAGAAAATGGTGATGTCAACGATGAAGATGAAGATGAAGACAGAGATGGTTAGAGATGAAAACAGAGATGAAGACAATGACGACAGGTGGTCGGAAAGAGCGGAGAGAGAGAGAGAGAGATAATTAATATAATTTGATCCAAAAAATTAATTTTATGTAATAAAGAATTTTAATTAATTTTACTTTAATTCAATCCTAATCTATACCAAACACAATATGATATAATTTTAATCCAATCTTAAGTTTTACCAAATATGGAATATTAATTTTTTTTTTTTCAATTCAATCCAATTCATTTCAATTCAATCCAATACAATCCAATCAATTTTTTTCTCATTTCGGGTGCCAAATGTTGGCTAAGTGTTATATGCTTCTTGTTCAACTATAAAATCACATAGTTATTAACACACAAATTTGACAACCCACGCTTACCGACAAATATCCACTGGAAGCATCATTTATCTTTACATGTGCTGAAGATCCCAATCTTCTCTTTAATAACCAACACAATTTACACAACCGAGGACAACCCAAATCTCTTAAGAAATCTTCACATTGAGTCAAAATGACTAACCCCCAAGCAAACCAAAAGCACAACCAAAATGGCCTACAACAAGATGATCAACAAGTGGCTGTTGTGATGGTGCCATTTCCAGCACAAGGCCATCTAAACCAGCTCCTTCAACTCTCCCGTCTTCTCCTGAGCTACAACATTCCAGTCCACTACGTTGGCACCGCCTCCCACAACCGCCAGGCCAAGCTCCGTGTCCATGGCTGGCACCCTCTCGCTGCTTCAAACATCCGTTTTCATGACTTCGATATCCCTCCTTTTCCTTGTCCTCCTCCGGACCCCAATGCAACCATCAAGTTCCCTTCTCATCTCCAGCCTTGTTTTGACGCCGCAAAGCATCTCAAGGAGCCCGTGAGCACGCTTTTACGCGAACTTTCATCCAAGACAAGAAGGACCATTGTCATTCATGACTCCATGATGGGGTCTGTGATTCAAGAAGCTCGTTTCCTCCCCAACGTGGAGTCTTACTCTTTTCATAGCGTATCAGCTTTTACGGTTTACTTGTATGAATGGGAGGCACTGCAAGGAAACACTATAGAGGCCAATTATGTAATCCCCAAAGAGATTCCATCTCTTGAAGGTTGTTTCACTTCCGAGTTCCTGGATTCGATTGCTTCTCAGTTTGATTACCAGAAGTTCAATTCTGGCAATGTTTACAACACAAGCAGAGTGATCGAAAGGCCTTACATGGAGTTGCTCGAGCAATCAACAATCGGAGAAAAAAAAGTAAAGCATTGGGCTCTAGGGCCGTTCAATCCTGTCACAGTACCTAAGAAGAAAGGCCCGAATAGCAGGCACTTGTGCCTGGAATGGCTTGATAAACAAGCACCAAACTCGGTGGTTTACGTGTCGTTTGGAACAACAACTGCCATGAACGATGAGCAAATCAAGGAGCTTGCTATTGGCCTGAAGCAAAGCAATCAAAAGTTCATTTGGGTGTTGAGAGATGCTGATAAAGGAGATGTTTTCAATGACAAACAAGTGAGAAGAGCTGAGCTCCCAAAAGACTATGAAGATTCAATCAAAGATAAGGGATTGATAGTGAGAGACTGGGCACCGCAATTGGAAATTTTAGCGCACCCATCAACAGGAGGGTTCGTGAGTCATTGCGGGTGGAATTCCTGCATGGAGAGCATCACCATGGGAGTGCCTATCGGAGCATGGCCTATGCACTCTGATCAGCCAAGAAACATGGTGCTTATAACACAAGTGCTTAAAATAGGTATTGTTGTTAAGGACTGGACCAAGCGCGGTGAGATTGTGACATCAAATCGAGTGGAAAAGGCTGTGAAAATATTGATGGCATCCAAGGAAGGGGATGAGATGAGGAAGAGAGCCGGAGAATTGGGAAGTGATCTGAGGAAATCGATGGAAGAAGGTGGAGCTTCTCGCATGGAGATGGATTCCTTCGTTGCTCATATTACTACGGTAGGCTGACTGGTTTGGATTGCATTTATCATAAAAATGGCAATGATATAAATGATGTATCACAGGCAAAAAAAATAAAATAAAAAAAAACTCCATACAAGACATATGTTGTTGCCAAGACATATGTCTTGGTTATGTAACAGTAACAGATCATTGAAATTACATCTTCAATAAGTAATGATATATGCCGTTACAATCTTTGCAAAATTTCCTGAATTTTTCTTGCCATTTCTTTTAGAACATTATTCTAACCAATAAATTATTGTCGATTACATCAAGGATTGTGCCCACGCCCTTGAGGTTTTGAAGGGAAAAACAACAATTTTTTTTTTTTTTTGGTTAGAAAAAAGAATTTTTTGAACATTGAGTTTTATTTTTTATTTTTAATAAAACTCAAGTATCCAAGATTCATAAAATAGTGAAATACAATAATAAAACTACATAAAGATCGAATATTTTATCTTTTGTATTGATCTCTGTGGATTGTTCACCACTTTGTCTTCTTTGATCTATCTCTATATCAAAATACAAGTGAGTGTGCACAATTATATGAAACTGTGCTCATTTATTTTTAATTTTTTTTTTAAAAAGAAAATCAAATCAATGCTTATAAGAGGTGAGTGTTTGGTTATATAGAGAACAAAGACATTGATGCGAACCCTGTATATAACGATACGACATCCACAGTCAAATTGAAACATAACCTCAAGAAAGATTAAAACAGGTTTATAGAATTTTTTTTTTCTATAAACCTGTTTTAATCTTTCTTGAGGTTATGTTTCAATTTGACTGGAGGTGTCGTATCGTTATATACGAGGTTCGCATCAATTGGTATCAGAGCTTTGAGAATTAATTCAGGTTTTATTATCCAATTTATTTGTTTATTTATTTTTCAAAAAAAAAAAATCAGATTTGTTCATTTTCTTTCCGCATAACATTATGTTTCTGTAGTTATATTTTTCTTGTTCTTTCCTTTACTGTTCACGTCACTGTTTTTTTGTGTTTTTGTTTTCATCTCTTCACAAGTTATCAATATTCTTCATTGTGTGTGATTTCTAGTAGTAAAAAAAAAAAAAAGACAAAAGAAAAAAAAAAGAGAAGGAAAAAAAAAAAGAGCAAAAAAATAAAAATAAAAAAAGCAGAAAAAAAAAATCTTAATTGAAGGAAATGAAAACTTTATTTCCTTTTTAGTTGGGTATCTTACATATAAGGAGAGCTTTTAAAGGAATTAATTTCATTTCTTTCCTTTTGTGTTCTAGCATAAATTAGAGGAATAAATTTTATTTCCTTCCTTTTGTGTCCTTGCCTAAATTAGAGGAATAAATTATATATCATTCTTTTTATGTTCTTACCTAAATAAAATGAGTCAACTTTCATTTTCTTTCTTTTTTTTGTTCTTGTTTAAATAAAGAAATCAACTTTATTTCATTTCCATTCTGATCTGACCTAAATCAAGGGGGCCAACTTTATTTCCTTCCTAATTACTTCCTTGAAATCATCTTGTTTCCATTTGTTTATCACTTTGACTACAATTAATTCATTTTTGTGTTTTCATTGTTTCTTGAATGTCTTTCTTATTCCATTATTTCCTTTCATAAATGTGTACCTTTCTCGTTGAGATTAGTCAAGGTGATTACTTCAAGAGTGACGAGTGATAAACACATGAGTGATTGGAGTGAAACACGTGAGGGAGTGTGAGGTTTTCTCTAATATTCTTTTCAGGTTTTCAATCAAGACTTCAGATAACTAGATGGGACACGATTTGAGGACAAATTGTTTTGAGGAAAGCGGGAATGATGGAAACCAAGATAGCAAGCATGGAGGACGACGAGACAATTTGACAATGAGGCAATTGAAGATTGTTGGACTTAATCTTGAAGGCTTTGGGAGCTAATTGAAGGCAATTGGAGTTAACTGGACTTTAAATAATATGGGTTGAAATTTATTTTAATTGTAATAAATTTTTAAATTAAGTTAGAATATTTAATTTTATGTTGGGTCTTAATTTATGTAATAGGCTGAGCTGATACATTTAATTAATTTAAGCCCATGTTTAATTATTTTAAACCCATGAGTATGTTTAATGAGCTCAATTCTTAGAGGGCTAGGGTTTCATGTTAGGGTTTTATTTGTTTATTTATAAAATGATTTGTAACCCTAAGCAAACATAAGATGAATGATGATGTAGTCAACTTCTTGAATAAAAAGAATAGAGACTTGTTTTTCTTTTGTTCTTCAATGAACATGTGATCTTATCAAGCAATGCTTGTGGCAATCAAAACCATGACTTATCTTCCACCTTCTCATCTATGTCTTGGGAGTGGTGTCAATATCCTTCTTGATAATTTTGGTTTTTGATTGACATATAATCAATGGGTCAAAATTTCATTTTTATAAACCTATTTTAATCTTTCTTGGAGTTGTGTTTCAATTTAACTGTGGGTGTCGTATCGTTATATACGGGGTTCGCATCAGACATAGATTCTTGTTCTTTGTATTTGCTATAGAAAAATTTTTCTTTCTATTTCTCAAATATACGTACAGCATAACCAAAAGCTTCTGAAAAGAAAAATTCTTTCTTTTCCTTTTATAAACAACAATTAGGGCTTCATTAATTAAAATTAATATTGAACCATATATTTATTAAAATTAAACTTTTTCCCCATATAACAAAATTAATTCAAAATTAATTCATGTCATATTCTGGAATCAAACTTGTGACCTCAAATAAATTAATTCATAATTAATTTAAATCAGAGTCACTATTGAGAATTCAATTCAAGATTTCTTATAAAATTAATTAAATAATTGTTAATTCATAATTTATAATTAACTAATTAATTATTAAATAATTTTGAATAATCAATATTATTCAAAAAATTAAGTGAACACTTATTTTGTTACTCACATAACAAATGTAATTGGACAGTCCAATTATAATATTTTATATACACATTTCTTATAGTGAAATGAGCTATCAAGGGGACCCAATTGATTTACAGCTTTGAGCTCCCATAATATCGGAATTATTAATTAAACTATTTAACTTAATAATTTACTATTATTAATCTTAGAGTTATTCCATTAAAAACCTAAGATTGCACTCTCAAAATTGTAGATGTTTTATACAATTTGAAATTTTCAGTGTCCATTGATTTAATTACCACATATGATTTGACTATCCACAAATAGTTCATAATTAGAGTTAGGTCAAAATGTCCGTTTTACCCCTCTAATTATTTCTTGATCATTAAGCACCATTGATTCTTTAATGAATAATATATTCACAACAACTTATTAATTTATCTTTCCATTTACATAAAAACAAAAAGTTGAGCACTCTTATTGTTTAAGACCTGAATTAACCCTTAATGGAATTTCTTCTTTATTTCTCACAAGAAAGAGTGGATTCTACTATTGTATAGAATGTTCTCAGCTATTTACTAAATCATATCCCCAAAGTACGCAGTTATTAATCAGACATCTTTACCGATCTTACCCATGTAAATTAAATTATACAACTCAACAAGCAGAAGATCATAAGACACTTACAATTAAGATTAATTCAAATATGATCATCTGATTGATAAATATGAATCTCTAAATTTAATAGATATTAGTTAGAGATTTTATATTTATCGCGATCCAGTCCTATATAATCTTTATTATATAAGGTACCTCCATTTTCATATCACCATATGAATAGTCTCGGATAAGACTATCGTACCAAATACAAAATGGATCACAATTATAGATTTATCATAAACAAAGTACCCAACTTCATTTGCTTTCCATGGACTTTTTAAATTACTTATCTCAAATTAAATCCACTTGTATATAACACTTATATACTTAGTTTGATATTACATCAGTAATCAAGAATGTTTATGATATTCATATGAAGCAAATATTTTGCAAATGCACATAAATTAAATAAAATAAACATACTTTATTTATTATTTATTTGAATGTTTACAAATTATAAGCTCTTATGGCACAAACTCTAACAATCTTCCACTTGTCCAATAGTAGATTAGACAAGTCTTATAATCATAGACTCTCTAGGTGACCTTCAAACACTTTAGCCATTAAGGTATTTGTAAATTTATCAGCATGGTTGTCTTGTAATGTAATCTTCATCACATTCATATCTCCCCTTTATACGATCTCCCTAATGAGATGATATTTCCTCTCTCTATATGCTTTCCTTGTTTGTGGTTTCTTGGTTCTTTAGAATTAGCCACTGTATCACTATTATCACAATAAAAGATGAGTGGTTTATCCATATCTGAAACAACTTCTAGATCAATTAAGAATTTACGTAGCCATACTGCTTCTTTAGCTGCTTCATAAGCTGCTATATATTCAACTTCCATAATGGAGTCAGCAATGTACAATTGCTTAACACTCTTCCATATAATGGCTCCACCACCAAGAATGAATACTGATTTGGATGTGGGTTTCTTAGAATCCTTGTCCGATTGAAAATCAAAACTGTATATCCTAATAAGATCAAATCCTTTCTAGAATATACTAGCATATAATTTCTCATTCTTCGAAGACACTTGAGAATATACTTTATAACTACCTAGTGATCAAATCCTAAATTGGATTGATAACAACTAACTATTCCCACCAAATAGCATCTATTTGGCATCGTGTATAACATAGCATATAAGAAACTGCCTACTGCAAAGGCATAGGGAATCCATCTCATATCCTCAATTTCTTGAGATGTCCTAGAATATTGTTCCTTAGACAAATGAACTCCATGACAAAAAGGTAAATGACCTTTCTTGGAGTTCTATATCGAAAATCGCATAAGAATCTTATCGATATACAATGCTTGAGACAGTGCTAATAGTTTGTTCTTACGATCCTGTATTATTTGGATCTTACAGACATAACTGGCCTTTCCCAAATCTTTCATTTGGAATCAGTTAGTGAACAAGCCTTTTACGTCTGACAATACTCTTATATCATCCTCAATGAGTAGAATACTGTCAACGTAAAGTACAAGGAAAACCATTTTCTTATCGATAATATGTTTATATACACAAGATTTATCGATATTTTGCTCAAAACCATTAGATTTGATCGAAGTATCAAACCTTATCTTCCAAGATCAAGATGCTTGCTTAAGTCCATAAATAGACCTTTGTAATTTGTAAACCTTTTGCTCTTAACCTTGGGACATAAATCCCTCTGGCTACACCATGTAGATGCTTTGGTCAAGATTGTCATTCAAAATTGCAATCTTGACATCCATATGCCATATCATATAGTTGAGACATATAGCTATGGATAGAAAAATGTGAATGGACTTAAGCATGACTATTGACTAGAGAATCTCTTCATAGTTAACTCCATCCTTATGGGGTCTAACCCTTTGCTACCAGTCTAGCTTTAAAGGTTTCTACATTCCTATCCATTTACAACCTATGGGTTTTACCCAATTTGATTGATCCATAAATTCCCAGATTGATTTAGAGTGCATGGACTCCATCTCGAAATTAAAGACTTTAAATATTTTTTCCTTATTAGAGTCATCCATTACGTCTCTTTATGTCAATGATTTATTTACTTTGTCATTAAATATGATAACTTATGCCTCTCCAAACTGTGTAGTAAACAAGTTGTCTCACAACCCTCCTACTATGACGAGGTGGTAGATAACTTTGATAAGAATCTGTCTGACACTCAGAGTAGTCTTAACTATGTTGTTATCAACAACTATCGTTGATTGGGTATTGGTCGAACAAGACAATAACTCCTCGAGTATAACATCGAGTTTTGTGATTTTTCTATAATTATCTTCAAGAAATGTAGTATTTATCAATACAAACACTTTTTCTTCTTGAAGATTATAAAAGAATCTGCCTCTAGTTTCTTTGATGTAACCTACAAATAGGCACACCTATGAACGTGGTTCTAGTTCTTCCTAGTCTCGTTCTTCAGTACATGTGTTGGACACTTCATATGTGAAAATGTCACAAACTAGTTTTGTGATCATTCCACAACTGTAAAGATGTCTTAGGAATAGACTATAGTTTGCAGTGTATTTCTCTAGAAGAAACTAGATAATAATGAGAAACTAATCATACATCTCATCATATCATATAAGGTTCAATTTCTCCTCTTTACAACACAATTTTGTTGAGGTGTTTTATGAGCTGTGAGTTGATATAGAATCTTATTCTTAATTAAGTAATCCCTAAACTACATATTGGGGTACTCATTTCCATGATTCGATCATAGAACTTTGAACCATTTACCTAATTGGTTTTCAACTTCAGCTTGAGACTTTTTGAACTCTTCACAAGTTTCAGACTTCCACTACATTTGGTAAACATACCCATATTAAGAATAATCATCAATAAAGGTGATGAAATATTCATAATCGCCTCTAGCTTTAACATTTATAGGATCGTAGTCATCTAAATGTATAAACTCAGGTGATTCCTTAACTCTAAGCCCTTTTTCTAGTAAAAAGTCTTTTGGTCATTTTACTTTCTAGACATGACTCATGAATAGGTAAAAAGCCAATCTTTAACTCACTTAAAAGTCTACTCTTTACAAGTCTACCTATTCTGTCAAGATTACAATGTCCAAGTCTTAGATGTCAAAAATAGGTATCATCATTGGGAGAAATCTTTTGTCGTTTTGTTTTAAGCTCTTCAACCTTAAACATTTTAGCTTTGAGCAAGTATGAGTTAGTGATCTTAACACATAAAAGTTGTTTTTTAATATTCATAAGCAATGATTTAAATTATTTCTAGAAATAATAACTAATTTATTATTATAAGAAATTGAATATTATTGTTTCATGAGTTTAGAAATAGAAATCATATTTATACTAAAACATTGTTCAAAACAATAAAACAACTATTACAAATAGAAGTCGAACTTCTCCTATTGCTTTAACTAACACGACATCCTAGGTGCCAACATGTATAGTGAACTTGTTCATAACATAGTTGCTTTGAATTATATGAAACTCTACGGAAAAGTTTCCAATATCATGCTTACTTGGCTAGGCTCAGGAAGACACTCTTCCATCAGGACAAAATTTAGGTCATAATAGACCAAAATAGCGTTCAAGTTATTTAACATAGTTATCCCCATTTAATTTATCACCGGCAAGTATAAACATTAAAGGAGACAACATTGCTGAATTAAATAATAATAAATATTTTATTCAAAATTACATTCATACAATATCATAAGTTTGACATAAAATTAAATATGATACATGATACACGAATAATGAATTAGAAAATACCTTAAAAATAATTATTATGCCACAATAATTTGCCACAAATAGGTGTCATCATAGGATAGGTCAAATATTTGTATGTTAGACTGAGACATTCTCAGTCAAATAATATAACAAAATAACTCTTGTTCCTATATTATTTGACTATCGTTTTTGGTCAAAAAGATACTTAACAATTAATTATTTCCTTTATGAGTGTAACCCATCATTTCGAATTCAATGGACTTAACTCAAGAATTGCTGTTGTAGAGTAGGTCAATCTCAAGATACATCTAAGAATCCTATCCGTTAGAAAGTCAACCTTGATCAACCTATTTGGGCACCATCCGTAGGGGGACAATAACAAAGTCGTCTCAAGGCACCATTTAAATCTCACCGTGTTGAACTGATGATAGAGACCACATGATATTTTGTCATATATCCATCTCCCACTCACTATTTTAGGATAAGGGTTTTCTATTTAATATTCCTAGTCATCATCTTAGATTATTAACGGCTAAGAAAATAATATAAGTTACTAGGAATTTGTATGTTATTAGAATCATCATCTTAGTAACACATAATAAATTACTTGACTTTTAACTCTTAAAATCTAATCGCATTATGAATACCAATTATGTGAAATATATATTTTTAGTCACATTAAAACTATATTTCTAATTGGTTTACTAATCTAAATAAATTAAACTCTTTAATTAAATTAGATTAATAATAATGTGAATTACTCACTTTTAACTCTAAAAGTCTAATCACATTATAAATTACAATTATTCGAAATATATATCTATTTTAATCACATTAAAACAAATCATATATTTCTAATTTGTGACGCTAGGATTTTCAATTAAAATCCTAAATGTATTATTATTGCTATTTTAACTAATAAACTATCTACTAGGAAAAATAAATAATAATGCATGTATGTATGTCATGTTATAATACAACGAGTAGGCACTTCATGATACTATATGCCATATTTTTAATGCATGTACATGTTATATAATTATTCATTCATCTCATGAAAATAAGTAAATAAACATGTGTATGACCGGGTTCTTTGGTTTTTATAACTTAGATCTAATTTTAATATTACATAAATTAACTAAGGTATTCCTTGGCTTTCACTTGTAGTCTTCATGATCTTTAAAGATCTTTATGGGCTCTTTCGGTATCTCTTGGACTTATAATTAAATATAATTTAATTATCAAGAACCTTCATCATAGGGATTGGGCTAGTAGCACATTTCTAGCTTTTTGGGCACAAGAATTATTGTCCAATCTCATGGACAATTTAAGAAAAATTACGAACGAAACGAAAATCAAAATCTTCCAAAATACGATAAACAGGAGCCTAGGGGCCATTTATAAAAAGCCCTTCTAGCTGCCAAGTG
Organism: Litchi chinensis; assembly: GCA_019925255.1. Classification (NCBI taxonomy): domain Eukaryota; kingdom Viridiplantae; phylum Streptophyta; class Magnoliopsida; order Sapindales; family Sapindaceae; genus Litchi; species Litchi chinensis. The sequence goes on along the minus strand of CM034467.1, from coordinate 17,398,566 downwards.
GCAGCACATGTGCACACCAAGCACCAGGTTTGCATGCTACAAACAATTGCACCAAATTTGATGCAATAAACAATTGCAACGATTCTGGCAATCATGCAACCCATGCAACTAGTTGGGTGCATCATGCATGCACACTTTGCATGGTACCAGACGAAGCACCGTTTGCACATCTTTATGCACACAAACTCTTTGGTGCTCGTAGCACCAAAACTGGTGCAAAATTTGCACCCACGCATCTAATGTGCAGTTTGGTGCACCGCTTACTGTTGTTGAAAAAATAATAGCCCTTGGTTACTTCGAGTAGTGGTTACGTGCTGTTCCAAAACAGCACTTCAGGGCTGTTATGAAATAGCACAACCGTTATGTTATATAAACAGCATACCAAACTAGTTGTAAACTCGTCGATGCATCTTATGCACAAGATTGCACCGCATTGCGCATCTAATGCGCTCAATCTGGTCCCGCATCTCATGCACCGCTAGAACACCAAACTACGTGCAACTTTAACACCGTCCGTGCATGTAACTGGCTCAAATTAGATTTCTGTTTCGAATCGCAATTCATGCCCAAATTCAGCAGCCAATTCCAGCCCGAATCAGCAGCAAATATTCAGAAAATTGAAACCCTTAAAACTATGAAGTACTACAGAAAAATTGCCACAAATAACTTATAAACTTAATCGAATTAAATAACCAAAGAACCATATAATTAATAATCATATCATGCAATTCTCATTCATCAATTATGAATGCAAAATATATCACATCATAATAAAATAAAAAATAACAGTGCCTACTCAATAATATATAAATCAATATAAAACACATTATTTTAAAATCATTATTTTATTGGAACCTGACTTTGATACCAATTGAAGAAAAAAACAACAATTTATTTTTTTTAAATAAAAATTTTCAGAATATTAAGTTTTAAACTTTTCTTTTGTTATAAAACTCAAGAACTCAAGATTTATAAAACAGTGAAATAAAATAATAAAATTAAATAAAGATTGAATATTTTACCTTTTGCATTGATCTCTGTGGATTGCTCACCACCTTGCCTTCTTTGATATATCTCTACACCAAGAAACAAGTGGGTACAATTATATAAAACTATGCTCACTTTCTTTTAATTTCTTTTCTAAATAAAAATCAAATTAATACTTATAAGAGGTGAGTGTTTGATTTTGGTTATACGAAGAACAAAGACACAAATTCTTGTTCTCTATATTTGTTGTAGAAAAAATTTTCCTTCTGTTTCTCAAACATACGTACAACATAACCAAAAGCTCTTGAAAAGAAAAATTATTTCTTTTCATTTTATATGCAACAATTAGAGTTTCATTAATCAAAATTAACATTGAACCCCATGTTTATTAAAATTAAACTTTTGTCTCATATAACATAATTAATTCAAAATTAATTCATGTTATATTCTGCAATCAAACTTGTGACCTCAAATAAATTAATTTATGATTAATTTAAACGAAAGTCATTCTTGAGAATTGAGTTTAAGACCTCTTATAAAATTAATTAAATAATTATTAATTCATAAATAATAATTAACTAATTCATTATTAAATAATTTTGAATAATCAATATTATTCAAAAAATTAAGTGAACACTTATTTTTGTTACTAACATAACAAAAATAATTGGACAGTCCAATTATAATATTCTATATATATGTTTCTTATAGTGAAATGAGTTATTAAGATGACTTAATGGACCTATAGTTTTGAGCTCTAATAATATCAGAATTATTAATTAAACTTTTTAATTAAATAATTCACCATTATTAATCTTATAGTTACTCTATTGAAACATAAGATTGCACTCTTAAAACTGCAGATATTTTTATATAATCTAAAATTTTCAATGTCCATTGATTTAATCACTATATATAATTTGACCCTTTATAAATAGTTCATAATTAGATCTAGGTTAAAATATCTGTTTTACCCCTCTAATTATTTATTGATTCTTAAGTACCATTGATTCTCTAATGGACAATATATTCATAACAACTTATGAATTTATCTTTTCGTTTACATATAAACAAAAAGTTGAGCGCTCTTATTATTCAAGACCCGAATCAACACTTGAGGGAACTACTTCTTTACTTCTCGTAAGAAGAAGTGGATTCCAACATTGTATAGAATGTTCCTAGTTACTTATTAAATCATATTTCCAAAGCATGAAGCTATTAACCGGGTATCTGTACCAATCTTACCATGTAAGTGATGGGCCCTGACTCTTACTCTCCAAGCAACTCGCCCGACAACCCCACGGTAACCCTCCAGATGAAATCTTTTCTGATTAAAAGGTTCCCGTGAAGCTAAGTCTTTTTAAAACTTTATTTAAAAAATCGATTTTTGAATTTTTTTTTTTTTGCTAGTAGAATAGGGTGGGAACTTCTTTGATTTAAACTTGACATTTATGAAAAGAATTTTGTATAACGGCTATTGGGCCGACCAGGCTAAGGCTTGCCCCCGGAACCAGTCCTATTGCCGGGCCTTGGCCCTGCGGTTCTTCTGGCCCTACCACTTGATAGGTATTGTTCCCCTGCTCTCTGGGGAATTTCCTCGCCTCCCACGCATCTCGAACCCAAGACCAAGAGCTTATAGTCAATTGGGAAGCAAGATGTGTACCAATTGAGCTAGCTAGCTCAATTGGTACACATCTTGCTTCCCAATTGACTATAAGCCCTTGGTCTTGAGTTCAAGAGATGTGGGAGGCGAGGAAATTCCCTAGAGGGTAGGGGAACAATACCTGCCAAGTGATCGAGCTAGAAGAACAGCGAGACCAAGGCCTGATAGTGGGACTGGTTCCGGGGGCAAGCCCTAACCTGGCCGGCCCAAGGGCCATTATATGAAAATGTGTCTTTTTATGTAACGGTAGCTCAAATGGTACCAGATATGCTTCCTCTTACCCTTTAAGGGCTGGGTTTGAGTTTAGTGAGCACCTGGAGAGGCGTATGAAAACCCTATGGGCCCTAGGGACAGTACCTGCTTACATGGCAGCCCCCAAGAGGCGGTATAGGCCGGGCAGCTGGCGGGGCCGGTCCATTACAGTAAATCAAAGGATGCAACTCAACAAGTAGGTGTCTATAATACACTCAAGATTAAGATCAATTCATATATGATTATTGAGTTGATAAATATGAATCTCTAAGTTTAAAGCATATTAGTTAGAGACTTTGTTTATTATGCTCTAGTCATATATAATCTTTATTATATAAGATACATTCATTCCATATCAGCATATGGAAAGTCTTTCGGATAAGACTATTGGAACAAATATGAAATGGACCGCAGTTGTAAATTTATCACAAATAATGTACTCAACTTTGTTTACTTTCTACAGACTCTTTAGATTACTTATTTCAAACTAAATCCGCTTATATATAATATTTATATACTTAGATTGAGATTACATCAGTAACCAAGAATATTTAATGATATTCGTATGAAGCAAATATTTTGCAAATGCATATAAATTGAATAAAATAAACATACTTTATTCATTATTTTTTAAACGTTTACAAATTAAAAGTTCCTAGGGCACAACCTTAATAGGTTTTTCATAATTGCACCATGATAAGTAAAATTGGTATTTTTGCATTCACATCCCCTTAACGACATCACACATATAATACGATTAAGTTGTTTTGCAATGTTCTTGTGTTCATTATGATGCAAATGTGCTTATTTGATTTGAATAATGTTGTATGAGCAATCATAAAGTTCGAGTCATAAAATTTTCAATTGATGCTTTTGTGACTCATAATTATTTTAAAATTGCATCAATTAGTTGAAAGCTTTATTTGGTGTTATGAAAGTCACTAGTCGCTACTTAACCAACAAGGTAGCAAGTAACAATTTCTCAATTACTTGTCGATTAATCGGTGACAACATAAAAAATAAAAAATAAAAAAACTAAAAAGTAAAAACTCACCAACAATAGCAATAATGACAGTAATGGGACAAACCGACAAGCAGGAGAGGAGAAAAAGAAATGAGTAGGAACTAAGAAGATGAAAAAGAGTTAGAAGAAGAAAAAGTAAACTGATGAAGGTTCAGGTGCTCATGATGATGGCGACAACGATGAAATAAGGTAGACCGGTGAGAAAAAGTAGAAGAAAGTTAAGAGCTTTGGTCCATCTGGTCTAGAAGATCAAGAAGAAGTGAAAAACTAGAGAAAAAGTGGAGTGAGGGAGAAGGAGAACCAAAGAAGAAGAATTTAGGATCTACCCCTATTAAACTCTGCACAACACCAAAATGACATCATTTGGTGTGTCTAAAATGACGCTATTTTGGTGTCATTATTTTTTTTGTTTAAAAAAAAAGGCCTAGGTGGAGTAGGTCTAGTTGGACCTTCGAAGTTAAGTTTTTATTCAATGGTTTTAGTTAGGTATTTACTTAGAAGAAGTATTGGACTATTAACTATCTTCTTACTGACTAGATAATGGATGTTAAGTGCTTGTTTTCATTGTCTCTTGGTTCCTCATTTGAAATCTTGTATCTTTTTGTTTTTCAATTGGTATCTAACATACTAAATTTCTTGTGCTTTTATGTGAGAATTGTTGGATAACCATTCATGTGTTAGAGAAATCTTCGATGCTTAGAGAATAAACGTATTTGTGCATGAGTTACAAAAAACATATTAAAAATTATTTTAGGGTTAAAACCTTATCGTGAGTAAACAAAGGGAGTACTTTCTTGACGTTATGCTTACTTCTCTTTGTTTGGTTCTTTTCTTCATCCATCCCATGAAAAAGAAGGGGATAAGTTTGGCTAGATTTTGTCATCAATCTTGCTTATACTCTTTCATTAATTCCTTTATCCTCCTTAAATGCACTAGTTTTAAAATCAATGAAATATTTTGTGTTGTGTGGTTAATGTTTATTTCCTTGATTAATGCAAGTTCCATGTTTATTCATATAAATAAATGTATGTGATCTAAACAATTCTTAAGATTTCTTTTTCCTTAAATGCCCTTGCTTTCTTGTGAATTGTATTGTATTGTAAATGCCCTTGCTTTCTTGGGTTTTATCAATTGTGAATTGTATTGTATGGTGTGATGTTGTTTAATCACAACTAGTATTTATCATCATTTGAGGGGGGGAATATATTTTGAGGGAGCTTATACTGAATCCCACTAACTCTTTCTTATTTATAGGTTACTAGCCTCACCAAGCGAGCTTGGAAAGTTTGTTGTTATCTTTTTCATTTTTATAGGATTTTAAGGAGGACTTAATTGAGGTATATATCTAAACCACATGTTATGGCTCACGTAACTCAAACTATGCAATTCATAAGCTCCTACAAGTCACATCACGTTTCTGCCCAAAAATTTTGTAGTTTCTTTCTACAACATTTTTCTAATTCCTTGAGTTGCAATAATCTTCAAAAAATCCTTCAATTCCATCCATCATTTTTATTCTCAAAACCTAATTCAAAACATAAAAACACAAAACAAATTAAAATTATGAATTCCACACAAAAATATAATATAAATAATGTAATATACTCTCTTGATTGTAGTACTGTACATGTACTATGTAAAGTTTGTCTTTATTTATGGAATGATAAAATAATTTAAGGTTTCCAAATATGTAACCAGATTCTAGTAGGACCTCCGGATATACCAAAGATAAATTCGATTAGGAGAAGTAATATGGTGATCGATTAGAATTTAATATGAAAACGGTAACAAAGAAATTACCAAAAAGAGGCCTAATCCAATGCACTAGTTAAAAAACATATAAGGGCATTTTAGGAATTTTAAAAGTATGAGAGAGTGTAGAGATAAAGATGGCAAAATGGTGATTTTGAAGACAATTGAACTAGCTAGTTAGCATTTGGTTGCATTGGAATGGAGTTAGTTAGAATTGGACAAGTATTTAGATTTCAACCAATCATATGCTTGCAATGCTAACTAATGACAATTTTGTGAATTCAAAGTTAGTTTATGGGCAATTATCAATGGCAAACTTGCAAATTTAAGGATAATTAAGGGCAATTGTTAGCATGACCAAAGATTATATAAGGTTAAGTGATGAAAAGAAAGATAAAAAGAGAAGGATTGAGAGAGTTGAGAGGTGGTGTTTGGCCAAGGATAGAATACAGGGCAGCAGCTACACTTTATCCATTTTGAGATAAATTTAAGTGAATTTCAAGCCATCTAAGGTTTGTGCATAAGCTTAGGAAGGTTATCTAGCAAGATCAAGTGAGTTTGTGTTGGTAAGATTCAAGTTCCATAGACTTTTATATGTGAATTGTATGTAAAATGTTTGATTAAAGTTCTAAGTGAGTTGTAAATGATTTTAATAGGAAGTTTATGCATGGATTTAGAGGATTTAAACTTTAAATTAGTGGGAGAGCAAAGCTAGGGCTTCTAGAGGAATTGATAAGCTTACTAGTAAGAGTGATTTGTTGATTGAAATTCAAGTGGATGTTATTTAGGATATTAGTGTTCTTGCCATGAAATTTTATATGATTTGAGTGTGATTTCAAGTGGAAAAGTTTAAAGAAAATCTTGGTATTATGTTGAGGATATACACTGCCAAGGCTAGGGTTTATGGTTAAAAAGTGTTTGATGTCTTTAAGTAGGTTTCATGCATGAAAATGTATTGAAAGATTGAGATTGATATGGAAATGTAAAGAAAAATTTTGTGTACAAAACTGTCATGTTTCTGCCCTAAATTTATTAAAGTGTTAAATGATGGTTTTTGAATGTTTTAAATGGTTTTATAACTTGCGTTGATGATGGTGTTAGTATGGAATTGAAAAGAAACCTATTGGATGCTAAATGTTACATGTCATGACTAAATCATGCTATGTTACTAGTTTTCAAGCTTTAAAAGTTTGATTGGATTTAGCATCAATTTGAAGGTGTTAGAACATGATTATGATAAGAAAAATTAATTGAATTGCATGGTGTGAAAATTTAAGGGAAATTCGGCCAATAGGGGTTCGAATGATTCAAAATTTCGTCGAATGCATAAATGCGAATTTAGGCAATGCTTGAAGTGTTTTATGCACTTAGAGTTAATAAATTTTGAATAGGAAATCTATACGAATAATATCAATTATGATGTCACCTAAATATAGAATATAATCATTTGTAGGTGTATTACAACGAGGGAACTTGGAATTGAATTTATTGTCAGCTAATAATAGGTGAGTGTCTTTTAAAATGTTTGGTACGAATACATTTCTATTCGCTATGAAATTTATGATATATTTAAATGCATGCTTTGGAACGTTTTAAATTAGTTTTAAACCTCTTACATGAGTTATGAAAAATTATTCGAATTATGAAATCTTTATGTTTGAGATACGAAATTGCATGATGAAAAGTAATATGTATAGAAATATTTTTACAAGCATGTGATACTAATTGTTACCCATTGAGGATGGTGGTTTGTCCTGTCTAGAAACTGTACCTCAGATATATGTTATCGGTTAGCATACCCAAACCGTGCATGGGCAGTGTCAAGGGTGTCTGTCACTAACAATGAGAGAGACTGTGTCAGTTAGTCCTGTTTAATGTGTCATCCATGCATGAACTGGGTATATAAAATAGCTAGCTTCTATATGAGCGAGTGTAAATTTCACTCTTACCGATTAGGACAACACCGGGGCTGAAGCACAAGGCCTGGCTGGCCGAATCCGGGTTGATCCATACCTAGGGTACTATGTGGTATTCATGCACCAGTGGTTGACTCTTTTTATAGATAGATTTTTCATAAAATATACATTGCTATCATATGTTTATGACTTACAGTATAAGATGGAATTATGAAATTATTAAATTTTCAGATTTGAAAAACAATTCAAAATAGTTTTCTGAAATTAGAAAATTCACTTTTCAACATGTTATTGTATTTCAATATCATGCAGCATAATTCATATTAATGTTACTTGCCAGTCATATATTTCATTTTAAATAAGAATTTTAGAAAGCTTATGGTAGGTTTATGGAATCATAAACAAATTGATTTTTAGGTTTTAAGAAGGTTATTTTAGAAAACATAGTTTAATTAAAGAAAATATGATACTCACTGTGTAAAACCCAAATTTTATCTTATGAAAAATAATTTATTTTTCCTGATGAATAGTATTTTGTATGAATAGTATTTTTGAGTGAATAGTGACTTTAGGAAAACGGACCTCGAAATCGTCATTTCTGGAATAGGGTTTTCGATTTTCGGATTAATAGTATTTCTGGACGGAAACTGTCCGTGTGAAAAAAGTAGACCTTATAAAGGAAAAGTTCTGAAATTAGTATTGCAGTTAAGAAAAACTAAAATAGATCGAAAATAAATCAATTCGAATAGGTTATAATCGATCCAAAGTGCATTGGACGAAAACGCCCTTCCAATTGTTGATGGAGTAATAAGGCAAT
>CM034467.1:17370863-17389655 GCA_019925255.1 Litchi chinensis | reverse complement strand
ATTCAATCCAATACAATCCAATCAATTTCATTCTCATTTCGGGTGCCAAATGTTGGCTAAGTGTTATATGCTTCTTGTTCAACTATAAAATCACATAGTTATTAACACACAAATTTGACAACCCACGCTTACCGACAAATATCCACTGGAAGCATCATTTATCTTTACATGTGCTGAAGATCCCAATCTTCTCTTTAATAACCAACACAATTTACACAACCGAGGACAACCCAAATCTCTTAAGAAATCTTCACATTGAGTCAAAATGACTAACCCCCAAGCAAACCAAAAGCACAACCAAAATGGCCTACAACAAGATGATCAACAAGTGGCTGTTGTGATGGTGCCATTTCCAGCACAAGGCCATCTAAACCAGCTCCTTCAACTCTCCCGTCTTCTCCTGAGCTACAACATTCCAGTCCACTACGTTGGCACCGCCTCCCACAACCGCCAGGCCAAGCTCCGTGTCCATGGCTGGCACCCTCTCGCTGCTTCAAACTTCCGTTTTCATGACTTCGATATCCCTCCTTTTCCTTGTCCTCCTCCGGACCCCAATGCAACCATCAAGTTCCCTTCTCATCTCCAGCCTTGTTTTGACGCCGCAAAGCATCTCAAGGAGCCCGTGAGCACGCTTTTACGCGAACTTTCATCCAAGACAAGAAGGACCATTGTCATTCATGACTCCATGATGGGGTCTGTGATTCAAGAAGCTCGTTTCCTCCCCAACGTGGAGTCTTACTCTTTTCATAGCGTATCAGCTTTTACGGTTTACTTGTATGAATGGGAGGCACTGCAAGGAAACACTATAGAGGCCAATTATGTAATCCCCAAAGAGATTCCATCTCTTGAAGGTTGTTTCACTTCCGAGTTCCTGGATTCGATTGCTTCTCAGTTTGATTACCAGAAGTTCAATTCTGGCAATGTTTACAACACAAGCAGAGTGATCGAAAGGCCTTACATGGAGTTGCTCGAGCAATCAACAATCGGAGAAAAAAAAGTAAAGCATTGGGCTCTAGGGCCGTTCAATCCTGTCACAGTACCTAAGAAGAAAGACCCGAATAGCAGGCACTTGTGCCTGGAATGGCTTGATAAACAAGCACCAAACTCGGTGGTTTACGTGTCGTTTGGAACAACAACTGCCATGAACGATGAGCAAATCAAGGAGCTTGCTATTGGCCTGAAGCAAAGCAATCAAAAGTTCATTTGGGTGTTGAGAGATGCTGATAAAGGAGATGTTTTCAATGACAAACAAGTGAGAAGAGCTGAGCTCCCAAAAGACTATGAAGATTCAATCAAAGATAAGGGATTGATAGTGAGAGACTGGGCACCGCAATTTGAAATTTTAGCGCACCCATCAACAGGAGGGTTCGTGAGTCATTGCGGGTGGAATTCCTGCATGGAGAGCATCACCATGGGAGTGCCTATCGGAGCATGGCCTATGCACTCTGATCAGCCAAGAAACATGGTGCTTATAACACAAGTGCTTAAAATAGGTATTGTTGTTAAGGACTGGACCAAGCGCGGTGAGATTGTGACATCAAATCGAGTGGAAAAGGCTGTGAAAATATTGATGGCATCCAAGGAAGGGGATGAGATGAGGAAGAGAGCCGGAGAATTGGGAAGTGATCTGAGGAAATCGATGGAAGAAGGTGGAGCTTCTCGCATGGAGATGGATTCCTTCGTTGCTCATATTACTACGGTAGGCTGACTGGTTTGGATTGCATTTATCATAAAAATGGCAATGATATAAATGATGTATCACAGGCCAAAAAAAAAAAAAAACTCCATACAAGACATGTTGTTGCCAAGACATATGTCTTGGTTATGTAACAGTAACAGATCATTGAAATTACATCTTCAATAAGTAATGATATATGCCGTTACAATCTTTGCAAAATTTCCTGAATTTTTCTTGCCATTTCTTTTAGAACATTATTCTAACCAATAAATTATTGTCGATTACATCAAGGATTGTGCCCACGCCCTTGAGGTTTTGAAGGGAAAAACAACAATTTTTTTTTTTTTTTTTTTGTTAGAAAAAAAAATTTTTTGAACATTGAGTTTTATTTTTTATTTTTAATAAAACTCAAGTATCCAGGATTCATAAAATAGTGAAATACAATAATAAAACTACATAAAGATCGAATATTTTATCTTTTGTATTGATCTCTGTGGATTGCTCACCACTTTGTCTTCTTTGATCTATCTCTATATCAAAATACAAGTGAGTGTGCACAATTATATGAAACTGTGCTCATTTATTTTTAATTTTTTTTTTAAAAAGAAAATCAAATCAATGCTTATAAGAGGTGAGTGTTTGGTTATATAGAGAACAAAGACATTGATGCGAACCCCGTATATAACGATACGACACCCACAGTCAAATTGAAACACAACCCAAGAAAGATTAAAACAGGTTTATAGAAAAAAAAATTTTTTTTTTTTTAAACCTGTTTTAATCTTTCTTGAGTTGTGTTTCAATTTGACTGTGGGTGTCGTATCGTTATATACGGGTTCGCATCAATTGGTATCAGAGCTTTGAGAATTAATTCAGGTTTGATTATCAATTTATTTGTTTATTTATTTTTCAAAAAAAAAAAATCAGATTTGTTCATTTTCTTTCCGCATAACATTATGTTTCTGTAGTTATATTTTTCTTGTTCTTTCCTTTACTGTTCACGTCATTTTTTTTTGTGTTTTTGTTTTCATCTCTTCACAAGTTGCCAATATTCTTCATTGTGTGTGATTTCTAGTAGTAAAAAAAAAAAAAAAGACAAAAGAAAAAAAAAAAAGAATGAAAAAAAAAGAGCAAAAAAATTAAAAAAAAAAAGCAGAAAAAAAAAATCTTAATTGAAGAAATGAAAACTTTATTTCCTTTTTAGTTGGGTATCTTACATATAAGGAGAGCTTTTAAAGGAATTAATTTCATTTCTTTCCTTTTGTGTTCTAGCATAAATTAGAGGAATAAATTTTATTTCCTTCCTTTTGTGTCCTTGCCTAAATTAGAGGAATAAATTTTATATCATTCTTTTTATGTTCTTACCTAAATAAAATGAGTCAACTTTCATTTTCTTTCTTTTTTTTTTTTTGTTCTTAAATAAAGAAATCAACTTTATTTCCTTTCCATTCTGTCTGACCTAAATCAAGGGGGCCAACTTTATTTCCTTCCTAATTACTTCCTTGAAATCATCTTGTTTCCATTTGTTTATCACTTTGACCACAATTAATTCATTTTTGTGTTTTCATTGTTTCTTGAATGTCTTTCTTATTCCATTATTTCCTTTCATAAATGTGTACCTTTCTCGTTGAGATTAGTCAAGGTGATTACTTCAAGAGTGACGAGTGATAAACACATGAGTGATTGGAGTGAAACACGTGAGGGAGTGTGAGGTTTTCTCTAATATTCTTTTCAGGTTTTCAATCAAGACTTCAGATAACTAGATGGGACACGATTTGAGGACAAATCGTTTTGAGGAAAGCGGGAATGATGGAAACCAAGATAGCAAGCATGGAGGACGACGAGACAATTTGACAATGAGGCAATTGAAGATTGTTGGACTTAATCTTGAAGGCTTTGGGAGCTAATTGAAGGCAATTGGAGTTAACTTGACTTTAAATAATATGGGTTGAAATTTATTTTAATTGTAATAAGTTTTTAAATTAAGTTAGAATATTTAATTTTATGTTGGGTCTTAATTTATGTAATAGGCTGAGCTGATACATTTAATTAACTTAAGCCCATGTTTAATTATTTTAAACCCATGAGTATGTTTAGTGAGCCCAATTCTTAGAGGGCTAGGGTTTCATGTTAGGGTTTTATTTGTTTACCTATAAAATGATTTGTAACCCTAAGCAAACATAAGATGAATGATGATGTAGTCAACTTCTTGAATAAAAAGAATAGAGACTTGTTTCTCTTTTGTTCTTCAATGAACATGTGATCTTATCAAGCAATGCTTGTGGCAATCAAAACCATGACTTATCTCTCACCTTCTCATCTATGTCTTGGGAGTGGCGTCAATATCCTTTTTGATAATTTTGGTTCTTGATTGAGTTCTAATCATGGTCAATTCTTTATAACTTTGGTTCTTGATTGACATATAATTAATGAGTCAAAATTTTATTTTTATAAACCTGTTTTAATCTTTCTTGGGTTGTGTTTCAATTTAACTGTGGGTGTTGTATCGTTATGTACGGGGTTCGCATCAGACATAGATTCTTGTTCTTTGTATTTGCTATAGAAAAATTTTTCTTTCTATTTCTCAAATATACGTACAGCATAACCAAAAGCTTCTGAAAAGAAAAATTCTTTCTTTTCCTTTTATAAACAACAATTAGGGCTTCATTAATTAAAATTAATATTGAACCATATGTTTATTAAAATTAAACTTTTTCCCATATAACAAATTAATTCAAAATTAATTCATGTCATATTCTGGAATCAAACTTGTGACCTCAAATAAATTAATTCATAATTAATTTAAATTAGAGTCACTATTGAGAATTCAATTCAAGATTTCTTATAAAATTAATTAAATAATTGTTAATTCATAATTTATAATTAACTAATTAATTATTAAATAATTTTGAATAATCAATATTATTCAAAAAATTAAGTGAACACTTATTTTGTTACTCACATAACAAATGTAATTGGACAGTCCAATTATAATATTTTATATACACATTTCTTATAGTGAAATGAGCTATCAAGGGGACCCAATTGATTTACAGCTTTGAGCTCCCATAATATCGGAATTATTAATTAAACTCTTTAACTTAATAATTTACTATTATTAATCTTAGAGTTATTCCATTAAAAACCTAAGATTGCACTCTCAAAATTGTAGATGTTTTATACAATCTGAAATTTTCAGTGTCCATTGATTTAATTACCACATATGATTTGACTATCCACAAATAGTTCATAATTAGAGTTAGGTCAAAATGTCCGTTTTACCCCTCTAATTATTTCTTGATCCTTAAGCACCATTGATTCTTTAATGAATAATATATTCACAACAACTTATTAATTTATCTTTCCATTTACATAAAAACAAAAAGTTGAGCACTCTTATTGTTTAAGACCTGAATTAACCCTTAATGGAATTACTTCTTTATTTCTCACAAGAAAGAGTGGATTCTACTATTATATAGAATGTTCTCAGCTATTTACTAAATCATATCCCCAAAGTACGCAGTTATTAATCAGACATCTTTACCGATCTTACCCATGTAAATTAAATTATACAACTCAACAAGCAGAAATCCATAAGACACTTACAATTAAAATCAATTCAAATATGATCATCTGATTGATAAATATGAATCTCTAAGTTTAATAGATATTAGTTAGAGATTTTATATTTATCGTGATCCAGTCCTATATAATCTTTATTATATAAGGTACCTCCATTTCCATATCACCATATGAATAGTCTCGGATAAGACTATCGTACCAAATACAAAATGGACCACAATTATAGATTTATCATAAACAAAGTACCCAACTTCATTTGCTTTCTATGGACTCTTTAAATTACTTATCTCAAATTAAATCCACTTGTATATAACACTTATATACTTAGTTTGATATTACATCAGTAATCAAGGATGTTTAATGATATTCATATGAAGCAAATATTTTGCAAATGCACATAAATTAAATAAAATAAACATACTTTATTTATTATTTATTTGAACGTTTACAAATTACAAGCTCTTAGGGCACAAACTCTAACAATCTTCCACTTGTCCAATAGTAGATTAGACAATCTTATAATCTAGACTCTCTAGGTGACCTTCAAACACTTTAGCCATTAAGGTATTTGTAAATTTATCAGCATGGTTGTCTTGTAATGTAATCTTCATCACATTCATATCTCCCCTTTATACGATCTCCCTAATGAGATGATATTTCCTCTCTCTATATGCTTTCCTTGTTTGTGGTTTCTTGGTTCTTTAGAATTAGCCACTGTATCACTATTATCACAATAAATGATGAGTGGTTTATCCATATCTGAAACAACTTCTAGATCAATTAAGAATTTACGTAGCCATACTGCTTCTTTAGCTGCTTCATAAGCTGCTACATATTCAACTTCCATAATGGAGTCAGCAATGCACAATTGCTTAACACTCCTCCATATAATGGCTCCACCACCAAGAATGAATACTGATTTGGATGTGGGTTTCTTAGAATCCTTGTCCGATTGAAAATCAAAACTGTATATCCTAATAAGATCAAATCCTTTCTAGAATATACTAGCATATAATTTCTCATTCTTCGAAGACACTTGAGAATATACTTTATAACTACCCAGTGATCAAATCCTAAATTGGATTGATAACAACTAACTATTCCCACCAAATAGCATCTATTTGGCATCGTGCATAACATAGCATATAAGAAACTGCCTATGCAAAGGCATAGGGAATCCATCTCATATCCTCAATTTCTTGAGATGTCTTAGAATACTGTTCCTTAGACAAATGAACTCCATGACAAAAAGTAAATGACCTTTCTTGGAGTTCTATATCGAAAATCGCATAAGAATCTTATCGATATACAATGCTTGAGACAGTGCTAATAGTTTGTTCTTACGATCCTGTATTATTTGGATCCTAAGAACATAACTGGCCTTTCCCAAATCTTTCATTTGGAATCAGCTAGTGAACAAGCTTTTTACGTCTGACAATACTCTTATATCATCCTCAATGAGTAGAATACTGTCAACGTAAAGTACAAGGAAAACCATTTTCTTATCGATAATCTGTTTATATACACAAGATTTATCGATATTTTGCTCAAAACCATTAGATTTGATCGAAGTATCAAACCTTATCTTCCAAGATCAAGATGCTTGCTTAAGTCCATAAATAGACCTTTGTAATTTGTAAACCTTTTGCTCTTAACCTTGGGACATGAATCCCTCTGGCTGCACCATGTAGATGCTTTGGTCAAGATTGTCATTCAAAATTGCAATCTTGACATCCATATGCCATATCATATAGTTGAGACATATAGCTATGGATAGAAAAATGTGAATGGACTTAAGCATGACTATTGACTAGAGAATCTCTTCATAGTTAACTCCATCCTTATGGGGTCTAACCCTTTGCTACCAGTCTAGCTTTAAAGGTTTCTACATTCCTATCCATTTACAACCTATGGGTTTTACCCATTTGATTGATCCATAAATTCCCAGATTGATTTAGAGTGCATGGACTCCATCTCGAAATTCAAGACTTTAAATATTTTCTCTTTATTAGAGTCATCCATTACGTCTCTTTATGTCAATGAATTATTTACTTTGTCATTAAATATGATAACTTATGCCTCTCCAAACTGTGTAGTAAACAAGTTGTCTCACAACCCTCCTACTATGACGAGGTGGTAGATAACTTTGATAAGAATCTGTCTGACACTCAGAGTAGTCTTAACTATGTTGTTATCAACAACTATCGTTGATTGGGTATTGGTCGAACAAGACAATAACTCCTCGAGTATAACATCGAGTTTTGTGATTTTTCTATAATTATCTTCAAGAAATGTAGTATTTATCAATACAAACACTTTTTCTTCTTGAAGATTATAAAAGAATCTGCCTCTAGTTTCTTTGATGTAACCTACAAATAGGCACACCTATGAACGTGGTTCTAGTTCTTCCTAGTCTCGTTCTTCAGTACATGTGTTGGACACTTCATATGTGAAAATGTCACAAACTAGTTTTGTGATCATTCCACAACTGTAAAGATGTCTTAGGAATAGACTATAGTTTGCAGTGTATTTCTCTAGAAGAAACTAGATAATAATGAGAAACTAATCATACATCTCATCATATCATATAAGGTTCGATTTCTCCTCTTTACAACACAATTTTGTTGAGGTGTTTTATGAGCTATGAGTTGATATAGAATCTTATTCTTAATTAAGTAATCCCTAAACTACATATTGGGGTACTCATTTCCATGATTCGATCATAGAACTTTGAACCATTTACCTAATTGGTTTTCAACTTCAGCTTGAGACTTTTTGAACTCTTCACAAGTTTCAGACTTCCACTACATTTGGTAAACATACCCATATTAAGAATAATCATCAATAAAGGTGATGAAATATTCATAATCGCCTCTAGCTTTAACATTTATAGGATCGTAGTCATCTAAATGTATAAACTCAGGTGATTCCTTAACTCTAAGCCCTTTTTCTAGTAAAAAGTCTTTTGGTCATTTTACTTTCTAGACATGACTCATGAATAGGTAAAAAGCCAATCTTTAACTCACTTAAAAGTCTACTCTTTACAAGTCTACCTATTCTGTCAAGATTACAATGTCCAAGTCTTAGATGTCAAAAATAGGTATCATCATTGGGAGAAATCTTTTGTCGTTTTGTTTTAAGCTCTTCAACCTTAAACATTTTAGCTTTGAGCAACTATGAGTTAGTGATCTTAACACATAAAAGTTGTTTTTTAATATTCATAAGCAATGATTTAAATTATTTCTAGAAATAATAACTTATTTATTATTATAAGAAATTGAATATTATTGTTTCATGAGTTTAGAAATAGAAATCATATTTCTACTAAAACATTGTTCAAAACAATAAAACAACTATTACAAATAGAAGTCGAACTTCTCCTATTGCTTTAACTAACACGACATCCTAGGTGCCAACATGTATAGTGAACTTGTTCATAACATAGTTGCTTTGAACTATATGAAACTCTACGGAAAAGTTTCCAATATCATGCTTACTTGGCTAGGCTCAGGAAGACACTCTTCCATCAGGACAAAATTTAGGTCATAATAGACCAAAATAGCGTTCAAGTTATTTAACATAGTTATCCCCATTTAATTTATCACCGGCAAGTATAAACATTAAAGGAGACAACATTGCTGAATTAAATAATAATAAATATTTTATTCAAAATTACATTCATACAATATCATAAGTTTGACATAAAATTAAACATGATACATGATACACGAATAATGAATTAGAAAATACCTTAAAAATAATTATTATGCCACAATAATTTGCCACAAATAGGTGTCATCATAGGATAGGTCAAATATTTGTATGTTAGACTGAGACATTCTCAGTCAAATAATATAACAAAATAACTCTTGTTCCTATATTATTTGACTATCGTTTTTGGTCAAAAAGATACTTAACAATTAATTATTTCCTTTATGAGTGTAACCCATCATTTCGAATTCAATGGACTTAACTCAAGAATTGCTGTTGTAGAGTAGGTCAATCTCAAGATACATCTAAGAATCCTATCCGTTAGAAAGTCAACCTTGATCAACCTATTTGGGCACCATCCGTAGGGGGACAATAACAAAGTCGTCTCAAGGCACCATTTAAATCTCACCGTGTTGAACTGATGATAGAGACCGCATGATATTTTGTCATATATCCATCTCCCACTCACTATTTTAGGATAAGGGTTTTCTATTTAATATTCCTAGTCATCATCTTAGATTATTAACGGCTAAGAAAATAATATAAGTTACTAGGAATTTGTATGTTATTAGAATCATCATCTTAGTAACACATAATAAATTACTTGACTTTTAACTCTTAAAATCTAATCGCATTATGAATACCAATTATGTGAAATATATATTTTTAGTCACATTAAAACTATATTTCTAATTGGTTTACTAACTCTTTAATTAAATTAGATTAGTAATAATGTGAATTACTCACTTTTAACTCTAAAAGTCTAATCACATTATAAATTACAATTATTCGAAATATATATCTATTTTAATCACATTAAAACAAATCATATATTTCTAATTTGTGACGCTAGGATTTTCAATTAAAATCCTAAATGTATTATTATTGCTATTTTAACTAATAAACTATCTACTAGGAAAAATAAATAATAATGCATGTATGTATGTCATGTTATAATACAACGAGTAGGCACTTCATGATACTATATGCCATATTTTTAATGCATGTACATGTTATATAATTATTCATTCATCTCATGAAAATAAGTAAATAAACATGTGTATGACCGGGTTCTTTGGTTTTTATAACTTAGATCTAATTTTAATATTATATAAATTAACTAAGGTATTCCTTGGCTTTCACTTGTAGTCTTCATGATCTTTAAAGATCTTTATGGGCTCTTTCGGTATCTCTTGGACTTATAATTAAATATAATTTAATTATCAAGAACCTTCATCATAGGGATTGGGCTAGTAGCACATTTCTAGCTTTTTGGGCACAAGAATTATTGTCCAATCTCATGGACAATTTAAGAAAAATTACGAACGAAACGAAAATCAAAATCTTCCAAAATACGATAAACAGGAGCCTAGGGCCATTTATAAAAAGCCCTTCTAGCTGCCAAGTGGCAGCACATGTGCACACCAAGCACCAGGTTTGCATGCTACAAACAATTGCACCAAATTTGATGCAATAAACAATTGCAACGATTCTGGCAATCATGCAACCCATGCAACTAGTTGGGTGCATCATGCATGCACACTTTGCATGGTACCAGACGAAGCACCGTTTGCACATCTTTATGCACACAAACTCTTTGGTGCTCGTAGCACCAAAACTGGTGCAAAATTTGCACCTGCCACGCATCTAATGTGCAGTTTGGTGCACCGCTTACTGTTGTTGAAAAAATAATAGCCCTTGGTTACTTCGAGTAGTGGTTACGTGCTGTTCCAAAACAGCACTTCAGGGCTGTTATGAAATAGCACAACCGTTATGTTATATAAACAGCATACCAAACTAGTTGTAAACTCGTCGATGCATCTTATGCAGCAAGATTGCACCGCATGCGCATCTAATGCGCTCAATCTGGTCCCGCATCTCATGCACCGCTAGAACACCAAACTACGTGCAACTTTAACACCGTCCGTGCATGTAACTGGCTCAAATTAGATTTCTGTTTCGAATCGCAATTCATGCCCAAATTCAGCAGCCAATTCCAGCCCGAATCAGCAGCAAATATTCAGAAAATTGAAACCCTTAAAACTATGAAGTACTACAGAAAAATTGCCACAAATAACTTATAAACTTAATCGAATTAAATAACCAAAGAACCATATAATTAATAATCATATCATGCAATTCTCATTCATCAATTATGAATGCAAAATATATCACATCATAATAAAATAAAAAATAACAGTGCCTACTCAATAATATATAAATCAATATAAAACACATTATTTTAAAATCATTATTTTATTGGAACCTGACTTTGATACCAATTGAAGAGAAAAACAACAATTATTATTTTTTTAAATAAAAATTTTCAGAATATTAAGTTTTAAACTTTTCTTTTGTTATAAAACTCAAGAACTCAAGATTTATAAAAAAGTGAAATAAAATAATAAAATTAAATAAAGATTGAATATTTTACCTTTTGCATTGATCTCTGTGGATTGCTCACCACCTTGCCTTCTTTGATATATCTCTACACCAAGAAACAAGTGTGGGTACAATTATATAAAACTATGCTCACTTTCTTTTAATTTCTTTTCTAAAAAAAAATCAAATTAATACTTATAAGAGGTGAGTGTTTGATTTTGGTTATACGAAGAACAAAGACACAAATTCTTGTTCTCTATATTTGTTGTAGAAAAAATTTTCCTTTTGTTTCTCAAACATACGTACAACATAACCAAAAGCTCTTGAAAAGAAAAATTATTTCTTTTCATTTTATATGCAACAATTAGAGTTTCATTAATCAAAATTAACATTGAACCCCATGTTTATTAAAATTAAACTTTTGTCTCATATAACATAATTAATTCAAAATTAATTCATGTTATATTCTGCAATCAAACTTGTGACCTCAAATAAATTAATTTATAATTAATTTAAACGAAAGTCATTCTTGAGAATTGAGTTTAAGACCTCTTATAAAATTAATTAAATAATTATTAATTCATAAATAATAATTAACTAATTCATTATTAAATAATTTTGAATAATCAATATTATTCAAAAAATTAAGTGAACACTTATTTTTGTTACTAACATAACAAAAATAATTGGACAGTCCAATTATAATATTCTATATATATGTTTCTTATAGTGAAATGAGTTATTAAGATGACTTAATGGACCTCATAGTTTTGAGCTCTAATAATATCAGAATTATTAATTAAACTTTTTAATTAAATAATTCACCATTATTAATCTTATAGTTACTCTATTGAAACATAAGATTGCACTCTTAAAACTGCAGATATTTTTATATAATCTAAAATTTTCAATGTCCATTGATTTAATCACTATATATAATTTGACCCTCTATAAATAGTTCATAATTAGATCTAGGTTAAAATATCTGTTTTACCCCTCTAATTATTTCTTGATTCTTAAGTACCATTGATTCTCTAATGGACAATATATTCATAACAACTTATGAATTTATCTTTTCGTTTACATATAAACAAAAAGTTGAGCGCTCTTATTATTCAAGACCCGAATCAACACTTGAGGGAACTACTTCTTTACTTCTCGTAAGAAGAAGTGGATTCCAACATTGTATAGAATGTTCCTAGTTACTTATTAAATCATATTTCCAAAGCATGAAGCTATTAACCGGGTATCTGTACCAATCTTACCATGTAAGTGATGGGCCCTGACTCTTACTCTCCAAGCAACCCGCCCGACAACCCCACGGTAACCCTCCAGATGAAATCTTTTCTGATTAAAAGGTTCCCGTGAAGCTAAGTCTTTTTAAAACTTTATTTAAAAAATCGATTTTTGAATTTTTTTTTTCGTTTGCTAGCAAAAAGGTTGGGAACTTCTTTGATTTAAACTTGACATTTATGAAAAGAATTTTGTATAACGGCTATTGGGCCAATCAGGCTAGGGCTTGCCCTCGGAACCAGTCCTATTGCCGGGCCTTGGCCCTGCGGTTCTTCTGGCCCTACCACTTGATAGGTATTGTTCCCCTGCTCTCTGGGGAATTTCCTCGCCTCCCACGCCTCTCGAACCCAAGACCAAGAGCTTATAGTCAATTGGGAAGCAAGATGTGTACCAATTGAGCTAGCTAGCTCAATTGGTACACATCTTGCTTCCCAATTGACTATAAGCCCTTGGTCTTGGGTTCAAGAGATGTGGGAGGCGAGGAAATTCCCTAGAGGGTAGGGGAACAATACCTGCCAGAAGAACCGCAGGACCAAGGCCTGATAGTGGGACTGGTTCCGGGGGCAAGCCCTAACCTGGCCGGCCCAAGGGCCATTATATGAAAATGTGTCTTTTTATGTAACGGTAGCTCAAATGGTACCAGATATGCTTCCTCTTACCCTTTAAGGGCTATGTTTGAGTTTAGTGAGCACCTGGAGAGGCGTATGAAAACCCTATGGGCCCTAGGGACAGTACCTGCTTACATGGCAGCCCCCAAGAGGCGGTATAGGCCGGGCAGCTGGCGGGGCCGGTCCATTACAGTAAATCAAAGGATGCAACTCAACAAGTAGGTGTCTATAATACACTCAAGATTAAGATCAATTCATATATGATTATTGAGTTGATAAATATGAATCTCTAAGTTTAAAGCATATTAGTTAGAGACTTTGTTTATTATGCTCTAGTCCTATATAATCTTTATTATATAAGATACATTCATTCCATATCAGCATATGGAAAGTCTTTCGGATAAGACTATTGGAACAAATATGAAATGGACCGCAGTTGTAAATTTATCACAAATAATGTACTCAACTTTGTTTACTTTCTACAGACTCTTTAGATTACTTATTTCAAACTAAATCCGCTTATATATAATATTTATATACTTAGATTGAGATTACATCAGTAACCAAGAATATTTAATGATATTCGTATGAAGCAAATATTTTGCAAATGCATATAAATTGAATAAAATAAACATACTTTATTCATTATTTTTTAAACGTTTACAAATTAAAAGTTCCTAGGGCACAACCTTAATAGGTTTTTCATAATTGCACCATGATAAGTAAAATTGGTATTTTTGCATTCACATCCCCTTAACGACATCACACATATAATACGATTAAGTTGTTTTGCAATGTTCTTGTGTTCATTATGATGCAAATGTGCTTATTTGATTTGAATAATGTTGTATGAGCAATCATAAAGTTCGAGTCATAAAATTTTCAATTGATGCTTTTGTGACTCATAATTATTTTAAAATTGCATCAATTAGTTGAAAGCTTTATTTGGTGTTATGAAAGTCACTAGTCGCTACTTAACCAACAAGGTAGCAAGTAACAATTTCTCAATTACTTGTCGATTAATCGGTGACAACATAAAAAATAAAAAAAAAAAAAAACTAAAAAGTAAAAACTCACCAACAATAGCAATAATGACAGTAATGGGACAAACCGACAAGCAGGAGAGGAGAAAAAGAAATGAGTAGGAACTAAGAAGATGAAAAAGAGTTAGAAGAAGTAAATTGATGAAGGTTCAGGTGCTCATGATGATGGCGACAACGATGAAATAAGGTAGACCGGTGAGAAAAAGTAGAAGAAAGTTAAGAGCTTTGGTCCATCTGGTCTAGAAGATCAAGAAGAAGTGAAAAACTAGAGAAAAAGTGGAGTGAGGGAGAAGGAGAACCAAAGAAGAAGAATTTAGGATCTACCCCTATTAAACTCTGCACAACACCAAAATGACATCATTTGGTGTGTCTAAAATGACGCTATTTTGGTGTCATTATTTTTTTTGTTTAAAAAAAAAGGCCTAGGTGGAGTAGGTCTAGTTGGACCTTCGAAGTTAAGTTTTTATTCAATGGTTTTAGTTAGGTATTTACTTAGAAGAAGTATTGGACTATTAACTATCTTCTTACTGACTAGATAATGGATGTTAAGTGCTTGTTTTCATTGTCTCTTGGTTCCTCATTTGAAATCTTGTATCTTTTTGTTTTTCAATTGGTATCTAACATACTAAATTTCTTGTGCTTTTATGTGAGAATTGTTGGATAACCATTCATGTGTTAGAGAAATCTTCGATGCTTAGAGAATAAACGTATTTGTGCATGAGTTACAAAAAACATATTAAAAATTATTTTAGGGTTAAAACCTTATCGTGAGTAAACAAAGGGAGTACTTTCTTGACGTTATGCTTACTTCTCTTTGTTTGGTTCTTTTCTTCATCCATCCCATGAAAAAGAAGGGGATAAGTTTGGCTAGATTTTGTCATCAATCTTGCTTATACTCTTTCATTAATTCCTTTATCCTCCTTAAATGCACTAGTTTTAAAATCAATGAAATATTTTGTGTTGTGTGGTTAATGTTTATTTCCTTGATTAATGCAAGTTCCATGTTTATTCATATAAATAAATGTATGTGATCTAAACAATTCTTAAGATTTCTTTTTCCTTAAATGCCCTTGCTTTCTTGTGAATTGTATTGTATTGTAAATGCCCTTGCTTTCTTGGGTTTTATCAATTGTGAATTGTATTGTATGGTGTGATGTTGTTTAATCACAACTAGTATTTATCATCATTTGAGGGGGGGAATATATTTTGAGGGAGCTTATACTGAATCCCACTAACTCTTTCTTATTTATAGGTTACTAGCCTCACCAAGCGAGCTTGGAAAGTTCGTTGTTATCTTTTTATTTTTATATAGGATTTTAAGGAGGACTTAATTGAGGTATATATCTAAACCACATGTTATGGCTCACGTAACTCAAACTATGCAATTCATAAGCTCCTACAAGTCACATCACGTTTCTGCCCAAAAATTTTGTAGTTTCTTTCTACAACATTTTTCTAATTCCTTGAGTTGCAATAATCTTCAAAAAATCCTTCAATTCCATCCATCATTTTTATTCTCAAAACCTAATTCAAAACATAAAAACACAAAACAAATTAAAATTATGAATTCCACACAAAAATATAATATAAATAATGTAATATACTCTCTTGATTGTAGTACTGTACATGTACTATGTAAAGTTTGTCTTTATTTATGGAATGATAAAATAATTTAAGGTTTCCAAATATGTAACCAGATTCTAGTAGGACCCTCGGATATACCAAAGATAAATTCGAATAGGAGAAGTAATATGGTGATCGATTAGAATTTAATATGAAAACGGTAACAAAGAAATTACCAAAAAGAGGCCTAATCCAATGCACTAGTTAAAATACATATAAGGGCATTTTAGGAATTTTAAAAGTATGAGAGAGTGTAGAGATAAAGATGGCAAAATGGTGATTTTGAAGACAATTGAACTAGCTAGTTAGCATTTGGTTGCATTGGAATGGAGTTAGTTAGAATTGGACAAGTATTTAGATTTCAACCAATCATATGCTTGCAATGCTAACTAATGACAATTTTGTGAATTCAAAGTTAGTTTATGGGCAATTATCAATGGCAAACTTGCAAATTTAAGGATAATTAAGGGCAATTGTTAGCATGACCAAAGATTATATAAGGTTAAGTGATGAAAAGAAAGATAAAAAGAGAAGGATTGAGAGAGTTGAGAGGTGGTGTTTGGCCAAGGATAGAATACAGGGCAGCAGCTACACTTTATCCATTTTGAGACAAATTTAAGTGAATTTCAAGCCATCTAAGGGTTGTGCATAAGCTTAGGAAGGTTATCTAGCAAGATCAAGTGAGTTTGTGTTGGTAAGATTCAAGTTCCATAGACTTTTATATGTGAATTGTATGTAAAATGTTTGATTAAAGTTCTAAGTGAGTTGTAAATGATTTTAATAGGAAGTTTATGCATGGATTTAGAGGATTTAAACTTTAAATTAGTGGGAGAGCAAAGCTAGGGCTTCTAGAGGAATTGATAAGCTTACTAGTAAGAGTGATTTGTTGATTGAAATTCAAGTGGATGTTATTTAGGATATTAGTGTTCTTGCCATGAAATTTTATATGATTTGAGTGTGATTTCAAGTGGAAAAGTTTAAAGAAAATCTTGGTATTATGTTGAGGATATACACTGCCAAGGCTAGGGTTTATGGTTAAAAAGTGTTTGATGTCTTTAAGTAGGTTTCATGCATGAAAGTGTATTGAAAGATTGAGATTGATATGGAAATGTAAAGAAAAATTTTGTGTACAAAACTGTCATGTTTCTGCCCTAAATTTATTAAAGTGTTAAATGATGGTTTTTGAATGTTTTAAATGGTTTTATAACTTGCGTTGATGATGGTGTTAGTATGGAATTGAAAAGAAACCTATTGGATGCTAAATGTTACATGTCATGACTAAATCATGCTATGTTACTAGTTTTCAAGCTTTAAAAGTTTGATTGGATTTAGCATCAATTTGAAGGTGTTAGAACATGATTATGATAAGAAAAATTAATTGAATTGCATGGTGTGAAAATTTAAGGGAAATTCGGCCAATAGGGGTTCGAATGATTCAAAATTTCGTCGAATGCATAAATGCGAATTTAGGCAATGCTTGAAGTGTTTTATGCACTTAGAGTTAATAAATTTTGAATAGGAAATCTATACGAATAATATCAATTATGATGTCACCTAAATATAGAATATAATCATTTGTAGGTGTATTACAACGAGGGAACTTGGAATTGAATTTATTGTCAGCTAATAATAGGTGAGTGTCTTTTAAAATGTTTGGTACGAATACATTTCTATTCGCTATGAAATTTATGATATATTTAAATGCATGCTTTGGAACGTTTTAAATTAGTTTTAAACCTCTTACATGAGTTATGAAAAATTATTCGAATTATGAAATCTTTATGTTTGAGATACGAAATTGCATGATGAAAAGTAATATGTATAGAAATATTTTTACAAGCATGTGATACTAATTGTTACCCATTGAGGATGGTGGTTTGTCCTGTCTAGAAACTGTACCTCAGATATATGTTATCGGTTAGCATACCCAAACCGTGCATGGGCAGTGTCAAGGGTGTCTGTCACTAACAATGAGAGAGACTGTGTCAGTTAGTCCTGTTTAATGTGTCGTCCATGCATGAACTGGGTATATAAAATAGCTAGCTTCTATATGAGCGAGTGTAAATTTCACTCTTACCGATTAGGACAACACCGGGGCTGAAGCACAAGGCCTGGCTGGCCGAATCCGGGTTGATCCATACCTAGGGTACTATGTGGTATTCATGCACCAGTGGTTGGCTCTTTTTATAGATAGATTTTTCATAAAATATACATTGCTATCATATGTTTATGACTTACAGTATAAGATGGAATTATGAAATTATTAAATTTTCAGATTTGAAAAACAATTCAAAATAGTTTTCTGAAATTAGAAAATTCACTTTTCAACATGTTATTGTATTTCAATATCATGCAGCATAATTCATATTAATGTTACTTGCCAGTCATATATTTCATTTTAAATAAGAATTTTAGAAAGCTTATGGTAGGTTTATGGAATCATAAACAAATTGATTTTTAGGTTTTAAGAAGGGTTATTTTAGAAAACATAGTTTAATTAAAGAAAATATGATACTCACTGTGTAAAACCCAAATTTTATCTTATGAAAAATAATTTATTTTTCTGATGAATAGTATTTTGTATGAATAGTATTTTTGAGTGAATAGTGACTTTAGGAAAACGGACCTCGAAATCGTCATTTCTGGAATAGGGTTTTCGATTTTTGGATTAATAGTATTTCTGGACGGAAACTGTCGCGTGAATAGTAACTTTTCAAAAGTAGACCTTATAAAGGAAAAGTTCTGAAATTAGTATTGCAGTTAAGAAAAACTAAAATAGATCGAAAATAAATCAATTCGAATAGGTTATAATCGATCCAAAGTGCATTGGACGAAAACGCCCTTCCAATTGTTGATGGAGTAATAAGGCAAT
>CM034467.1:17355720-17370363 GCA_019925255.1 Litchi chinensis | reverse complement strand
CAGAATTTATATGTTATGCAGAATGCCGGCAAGTAGGCATTGAGTGTCCGATACTAGGAAAACTCATTTTCCAGTCCATGGTATCATGTCAGAGTTTACGAAAGGGCACTGAACATTATTAAAGAAAATCGTGTTGATATGTTTGAAAATGAAAATTGTTGTGTTTTAGGTATGCATTGACTAGTAATTTGATTTCTTTGTAATTTATCTGTAAAAGTTTTGAAAATTGTGAAACATTGATTTACAATTTGTATTTTGAAAATGTTGATTTGATTTAAGTTTGTGTACACCCATTAAGTAGAAATACTTAGCACGTTAGAATTTACCACACGCAGGTGAAAAGTTGGGCATTGTAGATAGAGACTAACGAGGAGATATCTACCACACGTTCCGCGAGTCACATCATTCTCCATTTTGGGTAGACATTCTTTTGGCATGTATATATTTGTTAAATTGTATTAATACGAAATATATGTGTGTGCACTTATATATATATATATATATATGAGAATTTGTAAAATGTAATATATAAGCTGTAGAAAAGTTTTGGAAATTGTAAGGTGATGTGATAAACTTCTTCTCTACTCTGCTTTAAGATTTGTTTTAATTGCATTGGAAGTGATTTTTATGAGAATATAATATTTATGAATGTTTATATGGTGAAGTGATTTTGAGTCGAACAAAGGGTCCATATTAAATTTTGAGAAAATGGATTCCTATTAGAAGTGTTTCTTGCTTTTGTTGCAGGTGTTTTTTTTTTTTTTTTGGGTTTTTTTAGAAAAATAGAGGAAATTCTATCAATTCTCGAAAAAATAATAGATATAATAATATAGTTATTATAATAAATAAGTGTAGAAAGGTAGCATCATTCGACTCATTTTCATTCTAATGGGAATCGAGTAGGAGAGTATTACAGGGATTTTCGTAAACTCTGTTTTGCAAATGATTACTTAGAAATCAAAAAGTTGCCACTCAATTTTGTTTGAAAATAAATCTTAAGAGTTTTAAAAAGGGTTTTAGAAAAAGTAAGAGGCTTAACTTCACAGGAACCTTCTAGCTGGAGCAGGTCTCGATTGGAAGACTATGTGGGGTTACCGGGCAAGCTGCCTAGTGGTATAAGAAAGAGGGCCCGTCACACTAAGCTTGTATAGCTCACTTTAGTTTTATGTTTTATAAATAAAACCTCCACAGGGACAAGTACAAGTACAGACATCAGTAGTGGGACTCCAACCCAAGAGTAGATGAACTTAATCGTGTGCCTTTGTGATTTTGTATAATTGCCACAAATGATTTTGAAAATTTGTATAATAATTTTCATATGTAAATGAATACATATTTTTGTAAATGTGTAACGATATCGATGCATGATATAGAAATATTTTGAATGACATGTTACATTTCAATTATTTTCATATTGATGGGTTGCCAAATTTATAAGTTCGAGCTGTGTTCAAATTGAAAATATGTTGTGGTTGGTTATGAAAAGAAAAAGGGCTTAAGGCCTGGTAGTTGAGAAATTGTTTGCCATAGAAGTGTATAGTTTTCCTATGAAATCTTTGAAGGTGACATTTTTAGTAAATAACTGGCATGCTGTTGAAGTTTTTATAAAATTTGTTTTGTAAATATATATTTAGAAAGGAAAAAAGTTCTACCTATTTCCATTCGAAAAGAGTTTTTTAGAAAAGTTATAGTAAAATTTTATTTAAAAGTAAAACAGTTTAGCTTCACGGGAAGCTTTCGGTCGGATCAGATATCGACTGGAAGGCTACCGTAGATTGCCAGCGAGCCTCTGATCGTATGAAAATGGAGGTATAGGGACAGGGCCCATCAAATAATGGGTAAAATGGGCATAAAATATTGACAATTAACGACTTGACAAATACCCCAAACCCATATTTTGCTAGTCCTTCACCAAAACTAGAATTTTAAAACAACCTTAAACTAAAAATATGGAAAACGAAAGCATAATCCATTTTCGTAGGTAAACACAATGACATTGAGCAAATACCACAAGCATTTTAAACACCCAGGTGTTCTTAGTAGGAGGAGTTGTGTCTCCCATGGTTTTATCAGCAACAATACCCATAAACGTTAAACTTTCTACTCATAACTAATCAATATGTCACTAAATGTAAACCAATAAAATCTCATACATGCATGATTTTGTATCAAGACTAAAGATAAGTCACTAATAATCTAAGACATAATCATCAATAGTCTCACACCACTTTCAAAGTAATCTCGTTTCAAAACATCACATTCACATGTCATGAACTTATTTCGCCTCGATTTTAATCCTTACAAGATATCTCTCATAACACTCAAGAATCCTAAGGCAAAAACATTCATGCAATCATATGTGATAGAGGTTATGTAAAGGTAAAACAAGCTTTTTTTACATCACATATGAATATAGATGTTGAAAAAAATTACAATTTTAAGTGAATAGATCTCATAAACAGACTTAAATACTAAAAACATACATAGAGCATGATGACATACTCTAACTCTTAAATTGGACTTTCCCTCGAAGATCAATTAGTCTTTATTCAACGTTGTGTTTGGGCTAAGGTTGATAGACAATAAAGATCTAGGTTCAAAAAGCACTTAGGATCATACCAAAGCACTTCATTCATTCTCTTCAATTCACCACCTTCTTTTTCTTGTCTATTATCACCTCTCTTATTTTATTTCAATTCTTCTTCCTTTATTCACGTCCCCTTTCTTTGCACATTTAGGTATTATAAAACTTGTACTTTTCACATTTTATTTTATTTTATTTATTTATTTTTCATCTTTTTTTCTTTTTTTTTTTTTTTGTTTTATTTTATTTCTTTTGTTTTCTTTTTTTTTTTCACTTTTTTTTCCTTTGCCTTTTTTTTTAAAAAACATCACAGCACTATTTAGGAGCACACTTCTTTGAACGCATATGCCTATATGCATATCATATCAACATTAACACTCTAATTCCCTTCTTCTCTTTCATTAGTTAGCATGATCTCAAACTTATAAAGTATGTTTAAATTTAAGGCTCAATGGGGCCAATTAGTAAGGATAAACAAAGAAAATGGCTAAAAATGTTTGGCTTCAAAAGGTTTATGATGTATTTCAATTTAAAGTAGAGAAGTAGGCATTTGTAGGGTGAAAACTGCCTATATTACTTCTAGAAGTCTATCCAATCCTCAAATCAAAACAACTCATGTTATCTACAATGATGATTGTTCTTTAATATTCAAAACCAAACCTATAGAGGTCATTTATTAAAAACAAAATGAAGAGTGTTACAGAGTAGAAACAATCAAAACCCTAAAAAAGAAATGCTTGAAAGCTTAAATCCTTATCAAGGGTATTCTCCACTAATAGACCACAATTCACGTGAGCATGGTATTCATCCACTTAGTTGGCTAAGATTATGGCATTCGAAAGTGTCAAATCATGCAAAGATGTTCATAGCTATTCCTAGTAAAGATATCCAATCAAAACATGTATACAAACTCCATCAACAAACACAAAGTAACTAGTCATCTCGTTAGGGTAAAATTCAAAATTGAAAACAAAAAATTTAATGAAAAATTTTGAAATTTTCGCAAAAACTAGAGAAGGTTGAAAAAAAATGTTTTTCACCACTCCCAAACCTAAACTAAATATTGTCCTCAATATTTCAATTGTAAAACATAAGTAAGAGAAGAGTGAAAATAAAAAATAAAAATAAAGGAAAGGAACAAAATTATCTAGATGGATTGCCTCCCATCAAACGCCTTAGTTAATGTCTTCGTTAGACATTCTTTCACTTTTTTATCAACCTGGCTTCTATGGATAAGTGTATTTGCACATTAATGGCATTGACCCTTTATGTTTGAATTTTTTCCAAGAAATTTTGTTATGACCATTAAAGATTGGCCCTTAATGCCATGGTTTATGATAAATTTTCAACTCCTTATGCCTAGTCCACTCTTTAAGTCTCTTTTTAAAATATCTTTCTCTCTCATATGGATGAAAAAGGAATTTCTTTTCTAAAGTAAAGAACTCATATGAATCCAATGGTAGCTCGTTCATCCACATGTCTACTACCGCTTTATTGTTTTCCATATCAATCTCATAAGCATCCTCCTTTATTGACAGCAATTCGCTAGGCTCGAGTTTCTTGTAAATCACCTCTTCAACATAAACCTTACTTGTGATTTCACCATATTGCATATCCATTTCCTCTTAAATGAAGTCCTTTTATTGGTTCATCTTCTTATCCACCAACTAACGGATAATGTCGATAGGCTTAAACATCCCGAAACTTAGTTTATTGGATATGGATTACTTTATAACATATGGTGTAGTCTTAGTTTGAGGCACCTTAATGGGTTTTTTTTCTTGACTCAGGGTTTGTTAAACTTCATCTTCTTTATTATCTTTAGCCCATCCATGATCAACAAAAGGTTTCACTATGGAAGTAAACTCTTCATTATAGCTCCCGGTGATCTCATGACTTTGGTCTTCCACCTCATTTTGTTCATTTTGGCTACGCAAAGTTGCTAGATGTTCAGCTTGGTTCTACAAGTTCTTAATGCTTTGTCTAGTCTCCTGTATAAAAGACTTAAATATCTCTTTAAGATTTGTTCCTTGCTCAGAGGGCTTTTCTTCATCCTTCTCTAGTTCGCTTTCCATCTCATTAAGAAATGCCTTTTCTTGTTGTCTATTATGGTCCATACTAGTCAATTGATCTAAGTCAACTTGTAGGCATTGTATTGAAGCTTTTTGTTCTTGTCTTGAAGCCTGTATTTCTTCTCCAAATCTACCCAACTCTTTTTCAAGTTCCTTTAGTACAAGTCTTATTCTTATAAACAGTTGCTCATCTTGAGAATGAGTATTGAATTGTTGAGAATAACTGATGTGGCACTCATAAGCCGATAAGGCACCTATAGTTGATATTAATAACACACCCTAATAAAGATTAAAAAAGGCTTATAAAAGGAATCTTGACCCATTGATTATATGATAGTCAAGAACCAAAGTTATAAAGAAATCTTGACCTGTTGGTTATATGTTGTCAATCAAGAACCAAAATTATAAAAGAATGATATTAATGTCACTCTTAAGAATGAGATGAGAAGATGAGAGATAAGTCAGATTCGATTGCCATAAGCATTAGCTTGATAGGATCACAAAGTTTTTTAAAGAACAAAAGAGAAAAGTTTGCATTAAATTAATCAAAATTATCATCTAAGTTTTTTTGGGTTTATATGAGTCAAATATCTATAGAAACTTTTGGAACAACCTTCCAAGCATGAGAAACATAAGAAAATAAAAACAACTGAAAACAAGAAATAACAAAAATTTAGCCAACAAGGATTCAAAGAATTCAAAACAAACTCTTCAAATCCTAAGACTTGTTAAATGTAGCCCACTAAAATATATTCAATCATAACTTACTCTTAAGTCTTCAAATGACTTGTTTCAAATTGCCAAAATGAAGTTATGACTTTGATCTTTCGAATGACATATGACACACCTCTAACTCCTTTTGTATCAAAAGATATAATGTCCCAAAAATGCCCCTCATGCATAGCCCATTGTAGTTTAGGCTTAAATTCCTTTAATCTTAATTCTTTTGCATTTGAATGATCTTTTTAGGCCTTTATGATGACTCCAAATTGTCTAGCCCAAGTTGCGAATGATTCTTGGCCCAAATATCCTTGATTAGCCCATTTATAACTTCTTTCATCCTTTTAGCTTGAGATCTTGTCATTGGTTTACCATTGAAGCTTGAAAGATCATTAAAACTGCCTTTTTTGTCCATGATTGCTATATTGATTTCCATAATTCCCACTCTCTTCAAAAGGTTTTGTCCTCAAATCATCACCTGCATCAAAAAGAGAAAGATCAAAAACATTAAATATAGCACTAACATTATACTTACCGGGCAAATCTAGTTTGTAGGCATTGTCATTAATTTGTGTAATCACTTGAAATGGTCCATTTCCTTGCAGTTGCAACTTAGATTTTCTTTGCCTTGGAAACCTATCCTTGCACATATGCACCCAATCCCAATCACCTAGTTCAAGTATCACTTTCTTATGCCCTTTATTAGCCTGAGTTATATATTGCTCAGTTCTCCTTTCAATGTGTTGCATACCTTCTCATGTAGTTGCTTAATAAAATTAGCCTTCTTTTTTATCATTCAAGTTTGCTCTCTCCTTCATAGGCAAATGTATCAAGTCTAATAGAGTCAATGGATTAAACTTATAAATGATCTCAAATGGAAAGCATTTTGTTGCTGAATGCACACTTTTATTATAAGCAAACTCCACTTGTGAGAAACACTCCCAATTCTTCAAGTTCTTTTGTACAATAGAAGAACATAGCAATGGTAGTTAAAGTCTTATTCACCACTTCCGTTTGTCCATCAGTTTGTGGATGATAAGTAGTAAAAAATAATAGTTTAATTCCAAACTTTCCTTACAAAGTTTTCCAAAAGTAGCTTAGGAACTTCACATCTCGATTTGAAACTATTGTCTTTGGCATATGAAGCACACAACCTCCTTGAAGAATAAATTAGCAATGTTTATGATGGGACCCACCCCGAATTTTCCTTTTCAAAGCTCCTGTGATCTCGTCGGGTACCCCACAAAACCCTTCTAAACTCTAACTAGTAATGCCAGAAAAGCTCTGTAGAGCAAGCCCTTAAGCTTAAATCATTTCATAAACATATAAATTATCTATTATAAAATTCCATAATTTAGGTTTTTAAAAATTTTGACAATAATGACTGTTTTTCAAGATTCCAAAAATACAAATCACCTAAAAAACAATTCGACAAGATTTCAATATTTCAAACAACATTCTCCACTACCAAGTTAGACCTCCGGTCCATCTCAAAACCATCACCTAGCCACAATAAATCTATCTCAACAAAATCATTTCAATTTTGAAAACACAATTTCATGCATAAAATAAAAAACATTGATACATAGCCCATATATTTACATTGAATGTATACAAAGCATCAAAATCATTTCATTTACATAAATACATCCCATCACCACAACTTTGGTAAGATTCATAAAATTTTTACAATAAAAATCTATATACATGTGTAAATTTTTCAATTAAAACAAAATATGCAACGTGTGACTTCACAAAACATCCACAGAATATCATCCATGGCCAGCCCACTTAGTCTAAGGTGAGAGAATGAGCACCCTGACTTTTGGTTCCTGCACCTGAGGAGGTTTTTCATAAAACATAAAACAAAGAATGGTGAGCTAAATGAGCTCAGTGAATGTTAAGATTTTTCTATTAAAATAGTTTCTTTCAATATACCTCCCAAAAACACTTTTAAAAGAAATTATTCTATTTCTTAACATTTTCGTGATTGAAATCATAAACTTTAATAAATTTATAGGAAATCTTTAAAACTTGGTTTCATGCATAAAAACATGATAATATTTCAAGTATTGTATAAGATTTTAAAATTTCCTTTCCTTGCTGAAACTGCATCAATAGAACCCAAAGAATTTATCATAACATGGTCACGTGGCAATTCGATTAGCGTAGTTCATCGTGACAATATATATGAGACATCTCACAAACATACAGTGGAATTTTCTGCATCGTATACGGGAGTGAGATAATACCCCACATGTGTAGAGGGCGACACGACTCGATCGACTGACTCAATCCCCTCGATATTAGTGACATGCCCTCCTAAAACTTACCATACACACATGGGGTATACCGACTGGGTCTAAATCATAATACATAACATGTAACATGGAGTAGGTCATTGGCATTTGAAAATATTTTCTTTTCCATATACTTAAAATTGAATACATTCATTCCATAAACTTGATATCATGAAACATATTGCATAAAATCACTAAAACATAAACATCATCATTTCAAACTTTTCATGCATAAAACATTCCTCTTTCAAGCAAATACATGAAATAGTCACAAACTAATATCTTCAAAGGGAAAAGCATTTTCAATCTCAAAATATATTATCAACACCATAAATACTATAAAATGGCAAAATATGTATTTAACCATTCATAAATTATATTTTTCACTCACATGGCTCACAAATTACTAGTTTCCCTTTAATTAACCTCCCTTGATTCCTTGGTTTGCTTTCCACATACAATACACATTTTATATTAGAATTCACCACATAATTAATTGAAACTAGCATTTATTCACTTCTTTTTCACTTAAAGCACCATATCCATACTAAACCACAAAGTTGACTCAAACTAATACATTCATCATCACATTCATTTTCTTCCATTTTTTTTTTTCAAGTTCACTTAATCACATGCATAAATTCATAAAAACACATCAAAATAATTAAAGAACCATTTGAACACCAACTTATTCTCTTTTGGCCGAATTAGTATATCCACTATACATAAACTTTTTCTTTTCATTCTATTGATACATATCAACTTAAAATCATGTCAAACATCATGCAATTATATAAAACCACCAAAATCAATTCAAACACACACTAACCCTAGCTTGGCCGAACACACACCATGGCCATCCAACCTTGTTTTTCCATTTTCATGCTAATCAACAACATCAAATCCAATTCAAGATCAATCTAATGCCCTAAAACCAATTTAATTTAAGTTTACTTGAAAATTACTTAAAACCCTAACTCACCTTACTAGTTTGCTTGTCACACCACTTTCTTTGTATCTCCTTTCAATTCCAAGCTCAAATAGAAGATAATCAACCTCTAATCACACCAAAAATTCCACAAACCCATCATTTTATCATTCAACCATGAAAACCCATCAAAAATACCATAAAAACTGAACTTACATACATATTTTTCTTCCCTTTCTTACTTAATCTTTGCCCTAGCACCTTATTTGTTGATGTTGGATAGATTTTGGTATGAAAACTTAGATCAAACCTTCTTGTTTTCCTCCTTCCCTGCTAGCCAAACTGCTTCAGCTCTCTCCTCTCTTTTTTTTTCTTTTTTCCCGTCACTTTATCTCTTGAATTCTCATCACCCTTCAACTTTATATAGTGCTCAATTTATTTGACCAAAATGCCCCTAATCTAATCTCTAAATGGCCATCAAATGCGTTCATTAATTTTATTAAAATACCCTTAATTATAACTCAAAACAATTTATTTATCTAAGGGCAATTTAGTCACTTGATCATTAAAGTAATAATAATAATCTTTAGTGCATGCCAACTATTATCCACTAATTTAATTTGAAGTATCACTCTCCTATTGGCTAATTTTGCATGACATGGATTATGCTTCTTATTCAATTTCTTTCCATGTAATACTGACACCAATATCATATATACTTGAAGTTGAAATTACCATTTGCTTTTAATGCATTTAATTATCATTCATACTTAAATAAATTTCAAAAATATTTCATGGTCATCCAATTATCAAATTGACCATGTAATACTTTAATTGAGTATCCTATCTCTCAATCTCATGCTTTAAAAAAATTCTAATATACGTAAAATCATCAATACTTATTATTCTCCGAAAAAGGCATTGTCGTCCATTTAATTTCGAACTGTTTAAAACCTGTTCGAATGAACTTATCTTTGACTCGTTCCACTTTCTAATAACTTTAATACCTATTCTAGGACTTCTTGATGCCCGGGGTCCATTTCTCGAAAGTCACTATTCATCGAAAAATTTAGTTATCAAAAAATGCAACTATGGCGTTTATAGTTTATTGCATCATTAGTCTTGTGGTATAGTATGAAATGTGCCATCTTTAAAAACCTATCAACCATAAAAAACATAGAGTTTCAGCCTTTTTTGGACCTAGATAAACCTAATATAAATCCATAGAAAGGTCAATTCAAGGTTCAGTAAGTATAAGTAAAGGTGTATACAAATTATGGGGCAAAACTTTAGACTTAAACTGCATACATGTTATGTACTTCTCACAAAGTCGCTCAACATCTCCTTTCATATGTGGCCAAAAGAAATGCTTATCTAATATATCTAAAGTGTTCCTAACACAAAATGTCCTATTAAACCACCCTTATGCATCTCTCTAAAAAGCAACTCTATCATAGATCCTTAAGGAATACATAACCTGCTCTCTTTAAACAAATATTGCTCATGCCTATAAAATTTTCCAAAGGCAGCCTTCTCACAAGCAATATACATATTAGTAAAATCGGGATCATTCACATATAATTCTTAAATATACTCAAAACCCAACAATCTTGCATTCAAAGTAAAAATCAATGTATGCCTGCGAGATAATGCATCAGTCACAACGTTTTCCTTCCTTTGTTTATACTTGATCACATAAAAAAACATGTCTATAAAATCTACACATTTGGCATACCTCCTACTCAACTTACCATATCCTTTCAAATGTTTTAAAGACTCATGATTAGTATGGATTGCAAATTCCTTAGGTCACAAATAATGTTGCTAAGTTTCTAAGGCCCTAACTAAAGCATACAACTCCTTATCATATATAGGATAGTTTAATATTGCCCCACTCAATTTTTCACTAAAGTAAGCTATGATACGCCTCTTTTGTGTAATAACAGGCCCTATACTTATCTCTGATGCATCACATTTTATTTCAAATGTTTAAGAAAAATTAGGTAATGCAAGCAATGATGCAGAACACAACTTATCCTTAATTAAATCAAATGTATGTTATTGCTCACTACCTTATTTGGAACCCACACTTTTATTAACAATCTCAATTAATGGTGTTACTATGGTGTTAAAGTCTTCGACAAACTTCTTATAGAAACTTACCAGACTATGAAAACTTCACAACTCACTAACATTCCTAGGAGTAGGCCACTCCCTAATAGCCTTAATCTTCTCTCCATCTACTTCTATCCCTTTTGCAGTAACAACATAGCCCAAAAACACAATTTTATCTGTGCAAAAAGAGCACTTCTTCAAATTAGCATACAACTTTTTTTTTCTTAACACACCAAACATACAATATAAATGCCTAACATGTTTGTCTAGACTCTTACTGTACACTAATGTGTCATTAAAGTACACAACTACAAATTTACTGATGAATGAACACAATACATGGTTAATCAATATCATGAAAGTGCTAGGTACATTAGTTAGATAAAATGACATGACTAATCACTCATACAAATCATATTTAGTTTTGAATACAGTTTTTCACTCATCATCTTCCCTCATCCTAGTTTGATGGTATCCACTTTTAATATCAATTTTTGAAAACACGCATGATATATGCTACTCATTCAACATGTCTTCTAATCTAGGTATGGGATATCGATACTTAATTGTAATTTTGTTGATAGCTCTACAACCAATGCACATATGCCACATCCTATCCTTCATAGGCACAAATAGAACTTGTACATCATATGGACTCATACTCTCCCTCACATACCTTTTCTTTATCAACTCTTCAACCTGCCTTTGAAGCTCTTTGGTCTCTTTAGGATTACTCCTATAAGTGAGTTTATTTGGAATTGCAACCTCAAGTATGAAATCAATTTAATGCTTTATTCCTCTTTTTGGTGGTAACTCATTAGGTATCTACTTGAGAAAAGCATCCTTGAAGTCATGCAAAAAAGTTGTAATAACATTAGGTAAGGAAACAACAAGGTTAGAGTTAGAGAAATAAGTGTCTTTGTATAAAATCAAAAACATTTGCTGATTAGATAAAAAAAGTAGCCCTTACATCACTCTCCTTCGCATAACAATCACTTTCTTTTCCTCAGTTTTCTTTCTCTCATTCTCTCTTTTACACTCAACCTACTCATTTTTCTTTACACTCTAGTGTTTTGTCACTTTTTTCTCACAATTAACTCATTTTCTCTCAGCTTCTCTTTTTATTTCACTCTCTTTTTTTTGCTCACTCTCTCTTATCTTTATTTGATCTTTTTACATCTGCCTATGCATTAATGGTAAAAGAGTGATTGTTCTTCTATCCAAAACAAATGACTATCTATTTTTTGAACCTGTAATGCATAGCTCTTCTATCAAATTACATTGGTACTACATCACATAAAATCTCATCCTTGTATCTCTCAATAAAAAATGATACTAACACTTGTTTAGTCACCTTTACTTCCCTATAATCATTCAGTCATTGCAATTTCTATGGTCTAAAATGTGGTGTAGTAGGTAGACTCAACTTCTCCACTAATTTTGTGCTAGCAACATTGATATAACTACCTCCATCAATGATCACACTATAAACCATATCTTTAACATGGCATTTAGTATGAAAAATGTTGTCACATTGCACTTCATCATCTTCCTTTACCTGCACACTTAAAGCACATCTTATCATAAGTTATTTCCTATGTTGATAATGGTGGCATCATCATTAACTTCTAAATCTCTTTCATATTCGACCTTATAATCATTATTACCACTGCATAATTATGAAGTTCTCCTTTACAGATCTCTTTGAAAATTTGCTATGGTAGCATCTTGTCTTTCCAATCTATCTCAAATATCTCCAAATATTATGTTCATCCTCTTAAATTGTTGTTGCATTGCTTTGAGCATGAACAATACATCCACCTTTCCTCCTCTTTCAACATCTTTATTTTTATCTGTTAACATAATTGAAACCTACAAAAAAATATGTTAGAAAAGACCTCACAACACTCTCTCACGTGTTTCACTTCGATCACTCATGTATTGTTGACTCAACACTCGTTTTTCACTCATTTAACACTGGGCCTTCTCTATAATATTGTCTTCACGCACCTTTACCTTTTCTTCACTTAAACTTTTCCAACTAAGTTCTTTATTAAACTAATAGATCACACCAAGGTCACCCTTGAATTAACCTCCACCAATATATCTCAACAAGGAAAAAAAATGAAAGAACAATAAATGGGCAAAAAGCACGAAACTATCAAGAAACAAAAGAAAATAATTGTAAATAATGTGAGAAATAATGGATAACAAGCATATTACAAATAGCAAATTTAGTTTGATGCTGCAAGGTACTTGTCTTGTAAATAAAGGTAATATGAAATTAACCCACTTCAATCCAAACATTATGATGTTAAACTATCTTATATATATATATATATATATATTTACTTTTCTTTTTCTTTCTTTATAATTTTTTTCCTTTTTTTTTTGTTTTTAATATTTTTGAATGCACACATAATGAAAAACAATGAAAACTTACAGATTGAAAGCAAAACTAACAATACGATGCAAATTCAATAAGTTCTAATGATAAGAATAGAATAACACAAATAATGATGTGAACAGAGATATGATGACACGAACAAAGATAAGATAATGTGTATAGAGATATGATGATATGAAATGAGATAAGATTATGTGAAAAACAAGGAAAACAAATGGACATGATGAAAGAAACAAAAATGATATACATAACACAAGAAAATGCAATGATAACCAAACCTAAATAAATAGTCAATGCTTTGATACCAACATGATGCAATACCTATAAGCAAATAAGGCACCCACAATAGATATTAATAACGCAATCCCAAGAAAAATTAAAATAGATTTATGAAAGGAACATTGACCTATTGATTATATGACAACCAAGAACTAAAATTATAAAGAAACCTTGACTCATTAGTTATATATCGTTAATCAAGAACCAAAGTTATAAAAGAGTGATATGGATGTCACTCCTAAGAACGAGATAAGAAGGTAGGAGATAAGTCGGATTCGATCACTACAAGCATTAGCTTGATAAGATCACAAAGTTTTTTATAGAATAAAAGAGAAAAGCTCGCATTCAATTAATCAAAATAATCATCTAACCTTTTTTGGATTACATGAGTCTAATATTTATAAACACTCTTGGAACAACCCTCTAAGCATGGAAAGCATAAGAAAATAAAAGCAAACGACTGAAAACAAGAAATAATAAAAACTTAGTTGACAAGGATTCAAAGAATTCAAAACAAACTCTTCAAATCCTAAGATCTATTAAATGCAAACCACTAAAATGCATTCGGTCATAATTTCCTCTTAGGGTCTTTAAATGACACTTTTCAAACTAG
Organism: Litchi chinensis; assembly: GCA_019925255.1. Taxonomy (NCBI): domain Eukaryota; kingdom Viridiplantae; phylum Streptophyta; class Magnoliopsida; order Sapindales; family Sapindaceae; genus Litchi; species Litchi chinensis. The sequence continues at coordinate 17,356,345 of CM034467.1, read as the reverse complement.
CAAAATAAAGTTAAGACTTTGATCTTTCTAATGACATACGACATACCTCATAACTTCTTCTATTTCAAAATGTATGATGTCCCAAAAATGCCCCTTATGTATGACCCATTGCAGTTTAGATACAAATTCCTTCAATCTTGATTCTCTTGGACTTGAATAATGTTTTTAAGCCCTTATGATGCCTCAAAAACTGTACAGCCCAAGTTGTGCATGATTTTTGGCTCAAATATTCTTGATTAGCCCATTAAAGCTTCTTTCATCCTTTTAGCTTTGATTGTTGTCATTGGTCCACAATTCAAGTTTAAAAGATCATTTGAATCGCCTTCTTCTCCATGATTGCTATCTTGATTTCTATTAATAACCTTGAAAATCTTGGGAATCATAAGTTTATTAAAATTGATTGTGAAAGTTTGATGGACATTATGGCCACATATGCGAGCTTTGAGTGAAACTCGGTTGACTACTCCATCCTAAGTTGTAGAAGTTTAGATGTGGATGATAGTCATGCTGATTAAAACCAAAAACATAAGAGTCTAATGCTTGATTGCTCTAACTATCATTACATTGACTGCCATTCCAATTATTGCTTCTCATGATGGGCTTTGAAAATCATTCATCCCACCAT
>CM034467.1:17185601-17355220 GCA_019925255.1 Litchi chinensis | reverse complement strand
ATTGGGCATCTAATCCTGATGATAGGAGATCCACATCAGGGTACTGTGTGTTTTTAGGACCTACTCTAGTCACTTGGAGTGCAAAGAAACAGCATACTATCTCAAGGTCCTCCACAGAAGCTGAATACAGAAGTTTAGCTTCTCTTGTAACTGAAATAACTTGGTTGCAATCCTTGTTGTCTGAATTACGAGTGTCCTCATCTCAATTGCCTGTCATATGGTGTGACAATCAAAGCACAATTGCTATGGCTCACAATCCAGTTCTTCATGCTAGAACTAAGCATGTTGAACTTGATCTTTATTTTGTTCGAGACAAGGTCGTTCAACAGCAACTATTAATCAATCATGTTCCTACTATTGATCAAGTAGCCGATATTTTCACCAAAGCTTTGTCTACACACAGGTTTCAAACTTTGCGCACCAAACTCAATGTGCAGCCTTCCCCATTGAGTTTGAGGGGGCATGTTAAGCAAAAGGTTGAAGCTGATGGTCATCAGCAAGCTCAGCTAGTTGTAGCTAATGTTTGTCAGCTTGAGCACACTAAAGCCGATAGAAATCACCTACTAGATAGTCAGGACACTCAAGTGTTCAGAAGTCATCATCATCATATGATGGCTGATCAATATGATCATGATTAATGAAGGTTTTGGAGGGAAATTCAGTTAGGTTGATAGTAGTGTGTCCAATCAATGTTTGCCACTTGTTACTAAGTTGTTATAGAGAAGTTTAGTGATATATATTTCTGATGAAAAATAGAATTGTATTAACTGAATATATTTGTATAATTCAGCTGAAAAATCAATAAAAAGTTTAGAAACTTTTCTCTTCCAAAAGTCATTGTTTCTGGATCTATTGCTCTAGAATCAAGAGCTTATACTCTTGAATAGATTCTCATCAATTCGACATCAATCTTCCATCAAACTTCTTCTTATGATTCTTACACTTCATAGTCCTTATGTAGGTTCTCCACTGGGTAGACAGACAGCTGACAAATGCAGCCAAAGAACTCTTACAAACAAAATATCTAATTCATTTGTAATAATTTCTTATCGTTGTTCCAGTGTAATTCTCCCAATAAACAATAATAAACAACAACCAAAAAAAGGAAAAAAAATTAGAAAAAAAGGAACAACAAAACTTTTGGTGTGTTTATATGATGGATTACGAAATGAGAATGATTGTGAGTGTTTATTTGTACTAAAATCAATCCGTAATGGAAATGAGATAGTAAATCTCATATAAATTTGGGATTGTGGAATGAAAATTTCATTCTCCTTGTCTCAGTTAAGAATCTCACTTTTATTCCCTTTCAATTGTTAAAAAGATTTTTACACCCCTTATTCATTTTTTTTTTTTCTCTTTTTGAGTAATTGTGATGTACCTGCAAGTTAGGAAAGTAATTGGGGTGTAGTTCCGTACAGAACATATTGCTTTTTGTTACTCGGGTGTATATTCCTAAGAACGAACAGGTTATTATGATTGAAAAGATCAAACCATTAGCTCTCAAAATTTGTACAATGTCATTTGATGCTTAAAGGGTTTAAGCTTTCAACATCCATTTGCTGCAAACCAGATTACACCATCTCATTCTCTAAACAAAGTATTGCATATATTCAGCAATGCCAAATGTTTTAGTTTCTACTCTTCAACTGTAAAAGACAAACTGGAGAACAATAGTTGACAATAGCATCATAAAATCAAGTTTCAAAAACTCGTGTATCATTCCCGTGGATATAAAAAATGTAGATTTCCGTGTTCTTTTTTCAATATATATAAACATTCTTTTTTTTTTTTGAAAGACAAACATTATTGTTCATATGTTTATCGTCTCTGTCGGCTCTTGCAAAGAAATACCCAACTAGCAATCAATCTATAGCTCATCTTTTGCAATTTGCAAAATCTCAATGATCATAAAAATATATATCAATGGTTACATTATTATTTTTTATATATATACAAAAAAATATTTATGGAGTACATAATTTTAATTATGGGCATTTTTGTAAGTTGCAATTCATACATTCCGATTTCAAAGTAAAGTAAACAGTTTAATAAGAGTACTGTTGATTCCAATTGTAATTCCTACAATTACAGTAAATAACTTATTCTTATTTCAAACTATTTTGATTATAGATCATTTCGATTCCTGTAATTAAAATAAACGCACCATTAATAAGTAACAACTCTATATGAGTCAATCAAAACAAGCAAAACTGCAAAACTTCAATCTTCTTTTCAATTTTTTAGTAATGAAATGTGACCCATTTGGTCCCATGGTGGTTCTATCCCAGAGCCCAATTAATATTGTTTTCAATTACAATTACAATAGGTTTTTTCTATTTTATTTGAATGATTTGGGTTTTATAGGTTTGTGTTGTTATGAAAAAGTTTTAGGTTTGATTTGTATGTTAATGAAAAAGATGAAGCAATTGTACAGTTTGTGATGACGAATATAAAGCGGTTTGTGTTGTTTTAGATTTGTGTTATTAGTGAAAAGGTTTTGAAAAACGACCTTTTTTTTTTTTCAAATGAGAATTTTGATGGAGAGCGTGATGATGATGGTGGTGGAAATTAGGAAAAAGAAAATGATATATTAGTAATTTGATGTTTGCTGTTGCTCGTGTTCAAACAGGGACAGAGCCAGTAATTTTGATTTGTGGGTGCACAGGAGAATGGGTAAGTAATTAGGTTGGGAAAATAGAAAAGGCAATTGTTTTAGGGACAAATAATCCAACTTTTTCTTACATCTTTTGCGAGCCACAGGGCTAGCCCGAATGTGGCTTCTCTACTGTGTGCATTGTCTGAAGAAAAAATAACGGTTGTTTTTAATAAAAATAAGAATTTTTCAGAATTATATTATTGTGCACATGGCCTGCTGCACTTGGTGTACATTATACATGCATTATCACTTTGTGCACATGGGCTACTGCGCTTGGTGTGGAGTACACATACACCGCCGCTTTGTACATATAGGCTACTACATTTGGGGTGCACATACACTGTCACTTTGTGCACATGGACTGCTATGTTTGGTATGCATTACACATGTACTGCTATTTTATGCACATGGGCTACTGTGTTTGGTATGCATTACATGCGTTGTCACTTTGTGCACATGAGTTGTTGCGCTTGGTGTGCATTACATATGCACTGCCACTTTGTACACATTGGTTACTGTATTTGATGTATATTACATATGCACTGCCACTTTGTGTACATGGGCTGCTGTGTATGGTGTGCTTTACAAATACACTGCCACTTTGTACACATACGTTGCTACGCTTGGTGTGCATTACACATGTACTGTCACTTTGTGCATATCGACTATTGCGATTGAAACTGCACTAGTTTTGAACCAGTATATGTACATTAGATGCATAAAGTAGCAGTGCATGTATAATGCATACCAAACATAACAACCTAGTAACAAGTGGCACATCACTATTGCCACTTTGCAGCCCCAAAGCTGCTTGCATATGGCAATAGTTGGGCTAGTTTTGATTAACTGGGCTATTTCGATTAGCCTAAACATAACTCGTTTTAGTTTTTGTTTTGTTTTATTTTGTTTTTTTTTTTTTTTTGTTTTTTTTTTAAGGGGGTTGGTTTTGGGTTTTCGTTTTTTATTGTAAAATTGTTGAAAATTGTCCACATGTTTAGATAATTTTTCTTAAGTCCAAAAATCAAGAAATAGGTTTAAAACCCAATCCAGTTAATGGAGGTTTTTGACAATTAAATTGAATTTAATTTTGAGCCCAGTAGAGTCCATGAAGACTATAAATAAAACCCAACGACTGCCTTGGTTAATTTATGTAATCTTGAAATTAAATTTAGTTTGTTAAAACTAAAGAATCCAATCATGCACATGTTGTTTATCTAATTATTTTCATGAGATAAATAGATAATTATATGACATGTACATGCATTAAAAATGTCTCATATAGAATCATGAAGTGCTTGCTTATTGCATAATAACATGACATGCATCATATATATTATTTTATTATACTATTAAGTTGTTTATTAGTATAAACAGAAGAATAATACATAGAATGTCTTTTAAATAATTTGAATTAATTTTAGTAGAAAATCATAGGTTTCTTAGGTTTTAATAATTGACATTCATAATGTGGATTAGACTTTAATTAGTTAAAATTGGGTAATCTTATATTAAATCTAGTCTTTATAATTTTAATTATTTAGATTAGATTTATAAATTAAATTAGATTTTTAAGTGTTAAAAATCTGGTAATTCATTAAGTGTTAATAAGTTTCGAACTTTAGTAACACACAAATTCTTAGTAACTTAGATTATCTTCTTAAAACCGTTAATAATATAAGACGATGATTAGAAATATTTAATAAAAAATCCTAACCCTAAAACAGTGAGTAGAAAAGGGATATATGACAATATATTCCACAGTCTCTATCATTAGTTCAACACCATGAAACTTAAATGGCGTCTCGAGACAGTTTTGTTATCATCCCCCTACGAATGGTGTCCATTTAGGTTGATTAAGATTGATTTCCTAATGGATAGGATTTCTAGATATATCTTGGGATTGATCTACCTTACGATGGCAATTCTCGAGTTAAGTCTGTAGAATTCGAAATGGTGGGATATACTCAGAAAGAAAATAATTAATTGTTAATTAGCTTTTTGATCGAAAAATGATAGTCAAATAATATAGGAATAAGAGTTATTCTCTAATATTATTCAATTGACCTACCATACGACGACACCTATTTGTGGCATGTTATATTTTCGTGGCATGTTAATTATTTTTAGAGTTTTACATAATTCATTATTCGTGTATCATGTATCACGTTTAATTTTGTGTCAAAATTACATGATATTAATTTTGCAAATTGATATTAAATGTATTTTATTTTATTTATTTTTAGCAATAGTATCTCCTTTAATTTTTATTCTTACTAATGATACACTTAACGGAGAAAATTATGTCAAATGGAAAACTAATATGAACAAAGTCCTAGCTTGTGAGGACTTTAAGTTTGTCACGACTCAGCTTTGTTCTCTCTAGCCAACAGATAATGTTGGGTGTGCTATGAATGAGGCCTATCAGAAATGGGTCATGGTCGGCACGTTACTATTTGTTAGTAGGGATGTTCGAGGTGCTTGCTACCAAACACGAGTTAATGACAATATCAACTCGAATGTTGGAGTTATTGTAAGGCATGTTTAGGCAACCTTCTGAGTAGTAACGACAAGAAGCTGTTCATGTTGTTATAAGCTACGATGGAGGAGGATACATCTGTTCGAGAGCATGTCTTGAAAATGATGACCCACTTCAACACAATCAAAAGCCATGGTGAGGCTATAAACGAGTGAAGCCAAGTAAGTACGATATTAGAAACTCTTCCGAAGAGTTTTATGCAATTTAAGAGTCACTATGTTATGAATAAGTTGACTTACTCACTTATACAGTTGCTTAATAAGTTCACTACTTATGAGTATATGAATAAGGACAAGAATAAGTCCGGTGAAACAAACATTGTTGAGTCTTCTTCTTCTGCTAAAAACAAGAGGAAAAGAAACATTGGAAAGGCTAAAGTTAAGCCCAAGAAGTAAGCTACTTAGAAGAAAAGCAAAAAAGGCTCTAAAGCCACCAAGCCCAAAGGAAAATGTTTACATTGTGGTGTTGATAGGTATTAGAAGAGGAACTGTCCTAAGTACCTCAAAGGGCTTGAAGATAATAAGATAAAATATAAATATGATTTACTAGTCATTGAATCTTGTTTAGTAGAGGATGATTCATTCCCTTGGATAATTGATTTAAGAGCCACTAGTCATGTTTGTTCTTTTTTATAGTTGATTGATTTATATAGACAGCTTAATAAAGGTAAGTTCAACATGCAAGTCGAAACTGAGGAAGTCATTTTAGCAAAGATAATGAGAGAAGCTAGAATTCGTTTCAATAATAATTGTTTCATTGTAATGAACAATATTTATTTTATTTCAAGTTTTAAGAGAAATTTGATTTATGTATCCAAACTTTTGGAATTTAATTATTCTGTTTCTTTTTATGATAAATCAATTTTTATTTCTAGAAATAGTTTGAAATTTTGTTCAGAGATAAAAGAAAACAATTTATATGTGTTAAAATTGTTAGTGCATAACCCACTGCTTAATACTGAAATGTTTAAGGTTGAAAAACCAAAAACAAAACGACAAAAGATTTCTCAAAATGATGACACATATCTTTGACATCTAAGACTTGGTCATATTAACCTTAACAAATTAGACAAACTTGTAAAGAGCAGACATTTAAGCGAGTTAAAGATTGATACTTTACTTGTTTGTGAATCATGTCTAGAAGATAAAATGATCAAAAGACCTTTTACTAGAAAAGGGCTTAAAACCGAGGAACCATTAGAGTTTATACATTCAGACATCTATAGTCCTATAAATGTTAAAGCTGGAGGCGGTTATGAATATTTTGTGATCTTTATTAATGATTATTCTAGATATGAGTATATTTATCTAATGTAACGGAAGTCAGAAATTTTTGAAAAGTTCAAAGAGTTTCGAGTTGAAGTTAAAAATCAATTAGGTAAAACCAAGGTTCCAAGATTCGCTACTCACTAGTTGACCGACAACCCAGGGAGCAGAGTAATCGATAACTCTATAAGTAATCGGTGAGTACTCAAAAAATACTATTTAAGGGGTCAATTGTAATTTTTGAAGTCTGAAAGCGTCAATTGACATTTTTATAAACATCAGGGACTATGGTGAAATTATCCTCACCATACTTAAGGCTGATTACACGGTTAACAATTCAACAAAACCCTCATTTTCTCTCTCTCCTCTTTCTGTTGTCTCTTCCTTCTCCTTTCTCACCCCTCTTTTCTCTCTAACATGCTGTCACCATTCAAGTATGCCATCACCCTCACCATTTTGAGATCAAGAACGATCGTCGTCATTGAAGCCAAAGAGTTCCCCTCTCTCTCTTTATCGTCGCCAACTATTTTGAATCTTTTTCTCTCTTCTCTATGATGGCTGTTCAAGTCTTTTCCTCTCTCCCTCTAGGTCGTCGAAGTCCTTCTTCAAGTTGTCGTTATTTTTTTCCCTTCAAGCCATCACCAACGACGATCTATGAGTGGTTGTTTCTCTTGTACATAATTTTATATGTGTTGTTTGTTTTACTGGGAATGATTTTGAGTCTTTGACTAATTTTTCGATGATATTTGAGATAATTTTCAATCGGTTTTGTGATGGAAAAACTCACCAAGTCTACCAAGTTAGGTGGAGTTGGGCCGAGTTTATCCGAGTTGGGTCTAGAATCCGCCTTCAGGGAGCAGCACCTCCTATCTGGGGGTTTTTAAATTGACAGTGTGCCAATCAACGAGAATCCTATAAGAACTCAGCGAAACTCGCCAAGTTTTTAAACAATTCTTAAAATATTGAAAACTCTACGATCAGATCGTTGAGATGAGTATCTCGATATAGAGTTTGAGGATTACTTGCTTGAGTACGACATTCTATCCCAACTTATTGCTCTTGGAACACCCCTACAGAATAGTGTTGCAGAAGGAGAAATCGGACCCTTTTGAACATGATGAGATCTATATTTAGTTTCTCATCATTACCTAGTTCATTCTAGGGATATGCATTACAAACTACAATATATATTTTGAATGTTGTACCATCTAAGTTAGTTCCAAAGATGCTCTTAGAATTGTGAAAAGGCTATAAAGTTAGTTTACGATATTTTCACATATGGGGGTATCCAACACATGTGCTAAAGAACAAGGCTGGGAAACTAGATCCATGTTCAAAGGTTTGCCTATTTATAAGTTATCCTCTAGAGATTAACGGTGGATTCTTTTATAGTTTTGAAGAAAACAAAGTATTTGTATGGACAAATGCTACTTTTCTTGAAGAGAACTCTGTGAAAGATTACAAACTTTGAAGTAAAGTTATACTCGAGGAGTTATTTCCTGGTTCGATCAGAAACCCATTAGCAATAGTTGATAAATACATAATTCAGGCCACGTCTGAACATCAGACATATTCTCATTAGAATCATCTACCACCTCATCATATTGAGAGTGTTATTAAACCACCAGTTCGCTACAAAGAAATTAGAAAGGCACAACTTGCTATCTTTGATGAGAGTGCAGATGATCTATTGACATAACATGATGTAATTGAGGACTCTAATAAGGAGGAATGACTTAAAGCTATGAATCTCGAGATGGAGTCTATGTACTCCAACCCAGTCTAGGAGCTTGTGGATTAACCAGATGGAATAAAACCCATAGGTTGCAAGTGGATCTACAAGAGAATGAGAGGAATGAATGGAAAGGTAGAGACCTAATAAAGTTCATTCTTCACAGACAATATATACATTCAATTAAAAAAACTTGAAGAATAGTAAGAGAAAATCACAATACATACTTGGTTTTGCAGCGAAATTTGATCCGAATCTCTAGTTGTTCAACTGGGGTCGGATTTCAATCACGAAATTGAATGGAAATCTCAACTTACAATGTAAAATACCTTGCATTCCCTTTTTTTGCTCTCTATTTTTCACTTCTACTCTCTGTTTTAGGTTTCCTCTTGGCATGTATGTTTTGCACACACGAAAAAACAAATAACAGTTGTCCATTTTATATTAGGAGTAATTGCAATATGCTATTATTTCTTAAACCACCAAAAATTGCCCACAAAATTACCAACAAAACTGCCACCAGCAGTTAATAAAACAAATCCAATTCTGTTGAATCCTGGATCTCGATGTTGGATCCGGGTTTAGGTTTTGGGTCATCTTGGGTGAACCCAACCTAAGGCCTACATAACCCAACATCTCCCACTCACACAAGATGGGACAAGCAGAACTAATAGAGAAAAACACTTGTGACCCTTTTTTAATGAGAAGTACAGACATTTATACAGGTAAATACATTATGTGACCTATGAACAACGAAATCTATGATATAACTTAATTTTCAAATCTCAATTGTACTTCTATACAAGAGATTATCAATTTGTTCATTATTATGTCCTAGATTTAATAGAATTTTATTTGTTCAAGCATATTCAATCTCTTTAACATAACATACTTGATCCTTTGATACTTCATATAATTACAATTGTGATTTCAAATCACAATTTGTCGACATGTAAATATATGAAAAATAAAATTTATTAAATCTTTCTATCTCACTTTCGTCTCTCAGTCAACAAAAACGATTGGCATCATAGAAATGCCCCATAGGTCGTATTATCATGGCCATAGAAAACACACTAATGATACAAGCATCACTCTGTTACTTTGAGACAAAGTGAATAGTCATTGAGGACATAGGTAGAAGTTTTTACAAACTTCAATGGAACTTACACAATGAGAAATTAGGGATAAATTCACTCATTTTCCATGTTGGTCACAATAAGCACACGCAGTATGAAACGCATGTTATAGTGAATCTTGTCCTTCAATAGGGACGCGTATGTCTATTATATTTAAATTATTCACTATACAGAACTTAGTTCAGACGCTCTCCTAATGTCTAACCTGAGTTTCTAAAAGGCTCACTTTTTAAGCGCCTCTTGTTAAGAAACTCACATCTGGTTTAATCAGGTTCTCATGATAGTGGAGATACATCACGAGCGGTTCTTTTATTGATATTTAGTGTAGAACTTCATCTTGGCTATGGCCAAAGTGACATTTCATATATTCTAAGTCCTTGAGATAACAAACTCCAATTTATTCTCTAAAATATATGCATCTCATCTTGGCTTGTTTTCCTAACAACCAAGACGACTGTACGTGTAAGAATACCAGTCTCCAACCTGATGGCATACTTTATATAATTCAAGTGAAATGAATATGTGCTAATATTATGTAATAAATCTAATGTATTTATTCACAAATGGATATAGTTCAAAGTGACAATCACAACACTATAATCTACATTGACCTAAAGACATAGCATGTGACTTAAAAACATCACTCATCATAGCTTTTGTAAGCGGGTCAGCAATCATCTCATGAGTAGATATATATTTAATCATTATATTTTTCTTTGTCACTATATCTCTAACAAAATTATATTTAGTCTCTATGTGCTTCGATTTACTGTGATATTTCACATCTTTAGTATAGGCAATGATTGCTTGACTATCACAGTAGATGGTAACTGACTTCTTCGTATCAGCTTCTAAAATCAGATCTTCAAAAAATCTTTTAAGCCACACTACTTCTTGAACTACTGTTAAACACGTTATAAATTCAGCTTCCATGGTGGACAACGCAATAAATGACTGTTTCTTGCTACTCCAAGAGACAGCTCCTTGACTGAGCAAAAATGCATAACCTGAAGTAGATTTTCGTTCATCTAAGTCACCTCCCTAGTCAACATCTGTATACCCAACTAAACGCATGTTACCACCTTGGTAGCATAAGGAGTAGTCTGCAATTCCTTTCAGATATGCTAATATTCTTTTCATGGCGATCTAATGTTTCTTACTAGGATTAGATTGATATCTACTAACTAACCCAACTGCATAGCAGTTAACAGGTCTCGTGCACATCATAGTATACATGAGACTACCGATAGCACTAGAATAAGGAACTCTTTGTATTCTTTCAAACTCTTGTAGAGTCTTATGACACATTTCGAGACTAAGTGTTTGTCCCTTCGAGATGAGAGTATCTATAAGCGTACAATCATCCATATGGAATCGTTCAAGAATCTTTTTAATGTAAGGCTCCTGTGATAAAGTCAAAATTTTACTTTAATGATCTCTATTAATTTTAACTCCTAAAATATAGGCAGCTTCTCCCATGTCTTTCATCTTAAAAGTTGAGGATAACCATCCCTTTATGGTTATCATAAACTCTTTGTCATTTCGGGCTAATAAAATATCATCCACATATAAAGACAAAATTATGAATTTGTCTTTTACCTGTTTGACATACACATAATGGTCTTCTTTAGTCATCTAAAATCCATAGGATATTACTGCTTCATGAAAACGAAGGTACCATTGTCTGGAGGGTTGTTTCAAACCACAAATAGATCTTTTGAGCTTACAAACCTTTTGCTTTTGACCTTTTGAAATGAAATTTATTGGCTGTTCCATGTAAATTTCTTTCTCCAGTTCTCTATTGAGAAAAGCTATCTTTACATCCATCTGATGTAATTCCAGGACCATGTGTGCAACGATAGCTAATATAAGGCGAATTGAAGCAAACCTTACCACAAGGGAAAAGGTTTCTTCATAATCTATACCCTCTTGTTAAGTATATCATTTCGCTACTAATCTTGCCTTATACCTTTCTATTGAGCCGTCTGCCCTATGCTTGATACAAAGAACCCATTTGTTTCCAATAGCTTTCCGATCAGGTGGTAAGTCAACCAAGTCCCAGACGTAGTTCCTTTTCATTGACTCCATCTTTTCTTGCATAGTTTTAATCCAAAATTCTTTAGCAGGTGAATTGAGAGCCTCATTTACATTTTTTGGCTCATCACTATCATATGAAGCAAGTATAAAAGCTTCCCCTTCGATCTCAAATCGATGACGAGGAATAACTTTACGGTCGCTTTTACGAATTGATGATTTCGAGGGTACTAACTCATTAGTCCCTATGTCCCATTGGGAACAAATGAAGGAGCTCTCTCAATAGCTTGACCACTCCCACTAGGGATAGAATATTCAGACAATTCTTTATCTACCTCTAGTTGAGTATTCGAATGCACATCATCATAAGATTCGTTCAATTCGTAAAATTGAAAATCTTTTTCAACTTCACCCTTACTAGGAAATTCATTCTTTAAGAAATTCACATCATGTGATTCCAATTCAGTTATGTTTCCATTTGAATTTTCTCCTATGAATACATATCCTTTCGAGTACTCAAAGTATCTAATAAAGATACATTTCTTTTCTATAGGACTTAACTTTCCATATTTACTGGACAAGTCATGTACATATCTTGCACACCCCCAATGTCGCATATGGGTGAGATCAGGTTTTCTACCTGTCCACAATTCATAGGGTGTGGAAGATACTGATTTAGTAAGGACTCTATTCAGAATATAAGCAACTGTTAGTAGTGCATCTCCCCAATAAGATATTGGGAGGTTCGCTTGTGCAATCATAGATCTTATCATCTCTAATAAAGTTCTATTCATTCTTTCCGCTACACCATTTTGTTGCGGAGTCCTAGAAATGGTCAACTGCCTAACAATACCTTTCTCTTGACACAATGTCTCAAATTGTTCAGAAAGGTATTCTCATCCTCAATCAGTTCATAGAACTTTAACAGTTCTATCTAACTGATTCTCCACCATATTTAGATATAATTTAAAACAATCTAATACTTCAGATTTATGGGAGATTAGATAAATATGACCATAATAAGTGTAATCATCTATGAAAGTTATAAAATACAAAACAAGACTTCTAGCTCTAACATTCATAGGTCCACAAATATCATAATGAACTAGCTGTAATTGATTCTCAACCCTAATTCCTTTTCCAAATGATTTTTTAGTTGTTTTTCCTGCTAGACAATTTTCATATAAAGGCAAATCTAATTTATTAAGAGAACCTAAAAGTCTCTCTTTGGCCAATCTATTCATTCAATCTTGGCCAATATGCCCTAGTCTAGCATGCCAAGTGTTAACATCGACATTTGCAATGTCAGAAGAAGCAATTAATGAAAAACAACCATTATCATCATAATAACTGTTCATCTTGATATTCAATACAATAAAATCATCTAATAAATATCCAGTGCCAATCCTAACAGAATCCAAATAAATATTCATACAATTATCATGAAAGTTTAAAACATATCCCAATTTAAGAAGTATTGGTACAAAAACTAAATTTCACCGAATATTAGGAGTAAATAATACATCGTGGAGATAAAGTACTTGGCCTCCATACAAAACAAGTCTGCAAGTGCCAATACCCTTTACCTTAACACGTGAGTTATTCCTCACATATATCTATCTTGATCCTTGACTTATTCGACGATACTCCACAAACGCTCCTTGATCTCTAGCTACATGATCGGTCTCTCCTGAGTCTACAATCCACTGAGGATGAGATTCAGTAAGTAATACTAAGCTAGAAACATAAGCATGATTAAATATGTCAAACTAATATTGTACCTTTTCCTTCTTTTACTCAGTACATTCACAAGCAAAACGACCCAACTAGCTACAGTTGAAACAGGTCATTTTGGTTTTGTCCTTCTTAACCCCAGCGCGTTTACCCTTCTTGCGCTTTCCAATCTCATTTTTCTTAAACTAGGAATTTACATTCCCTTTCTTGAAGTTTGTCTTCCATCCTTTGCGTTTAAAGCCTAAGCCTTTGCATTTGTTTGATTCAGCCATGTAAAGCTGACCGGAAGCCTTAGCAGCTTTAAAGTGTTCGTCTTCCAATTCAACATGACATGCAATATCATCAAATGTCTTGATATTGTCATTATGAGTCATGTTGATCTTCATGTTCTCCCAGCTAGAGGGAAGAGACCGGATCACAGCCTGTACTTACTGCTCATTAGTGAGATTATGCCCAGCAGTCTTGAGCTCACAAATCATGTTTGACATCTCCCTAAGGTGCCTTATGGTATGATTCTGGTGCTTCCTATAGGTATCAAACTTAATAGTAAGCCTCCTCAGCTTAGTGGTTGAAGTACCACCATACTTGTCTTTCAGTGCCAATCACATATCTTAGGCAGTCTTATAATCTTTATACATGCACATGAGATCATGATCTATGCTGCTCAAGATCGTAATCCGAACAATGTTATTCTTATTTTTTCAAGTCTGATAGATCTCTATGTCTCTTCTGCTTTAAGCAGATGTACCTGACTGGGGCATTACCATAGTATTTGTCAAGGTCTCAAGAGCAACCTGCTCTTCAAGAATATACTGAATTTTTCGGTATCAGATATCATAATTGTCACCATTTAGTTTCTCTGACAGGACCCAAACCAGACCTTCTTTAAGCTCTTGTCTAAAGGATCCCGCCGGGCACATCAGCGGATTTCCTGAACCCGACTTGTCGGATTGAAGAAATCCGAGAAGCGAATCCTTGAATTACTTAGCCCGTTTACTTGCTTTAACTTAAAGATTTTATTTTCTTTTTAAAATATTTGGATTGGTGTAAATTTTTTGTTTTTTGTTTTTTAAATTTCGACAACATAACGACTGTAATTTGAACATTTCCAAAATTCACCTGTAAAGAAAAACACTTCAAACTACAACAAATCACCTCTCAACTTCTTATAGCCACAAATATACATTTTCTTAATTCAATTCACATCACACATTATTCACAAACAAGTAATTTTCATAACATACATGTTACAAATGCTTTGGAAATTACACAACAATACATATATCAAATATATATAGATATATCTAATGACAAATGTGTATCATGTGCAAGTGTTCAGTTGTATATACATATAAAAAATTGTACTACAAATTCCCAATCATGAAGTCTTTTAAATTCATTATTTACAACGCCAAAATATGTTCAATGTTTATGCAAATCATCTACTTGATGCCCACCTATATATGTAACGATAATCTCTCTGTCCTACTGTCACCTACAACAACACCCAATAGTATATACAAGCTACACAACAAGTAAATACGTTAGTACAATAAGACAACGCAATATAATCATTTAAGTATATATAATAATTCATAAACTTACTTAACCTTAAAATTTTCGATTTTTAAAGTTTTTCTTTCTAAAAACTCCATGTATACCCCTAAAGTACTCAAATCATCATGGGGTGATTTTTTTAAGTAACGCCAATGTGAAGCTATTGAGATATCTCGACTATTACGATGCGGAATTTCCTACATCGCAACGTAGTGTGAAACAATCTCGTATCTGAGCAACTACAACACGGAATTTTCTGCATCGCAATTGTAGTGCTATAACTCTGGGCGACTACGAGCGGAATGTGCTGCATCGCAACGTAATGTCAAACTATAAATCTAAACGACTATGTGTGGAATTGTCTACATTGCAACGTAGCGCTAGATACTCTAGAAAACTAAGCAACTACGGATGAAATTTTCTGCGTCATCATGTAGTGCTAAATACTCTGTAAATTGAGCGACTACGAACGGAATTTTCTGCATCATCACGTAGCGCTAAATCTCATATAATCTGAGGGTATATACATGAGTTTCGAAACTGTTTTCGCTAAGTGCAAAAGCACAAAACCTCTTACTTTTCAAACTCTTAAAATTTTCTCGATTCGAATATTTTGAAATCGACTTTGTATTGATTCTTTCACTTTGTGAATTCCATAAGGAACTCACATGCTCAAAACTTGGATTTAGAATTTGAAAATCATTTTTGTTTTCGTTTAACAACAATATGCAAGGCTTAAATAGAAATCGAAATAAACACAAGTGGTAAGACACTTACCTCAATCCGCGTAAGCCCAAGTCAAGCGTCTCAACGAGCCTCTCGTGCCTCGTTCGCTCGCTTGTCACCTACATGTCAATTTCTTATTATCACTTGCTCAATTATATAACTCAAAACTTAGAATAACGTTTCTAATACAATTTTCTCTATTGACAACCTTTTACACTATAACCTTCCTAACTCAATTTTAACTAAACCGAGACTCTCTAATTTCGATTTCTTTGCACGGGCCTTATTTATTATCACATAGGGACATTCTGGAATGCTTAAAATGACATGACCCAACCCCGACTCTCTCTTATCTCTTATTTGGAGGGTCCTGTAGGGCACTCCAACGGACTTCCCACAATCCAACTTGTCGGAACGGAGCGATCCGCGGAGTGAACCCCTTATTCTTTTCCCGATTTTCTTAACTTACTTCAATTTTTATTCTTCACTTTGGTAAATAACTTGGGCGGATAAAATTTTTCGCAATTTTATTTTAAAACTATTTTATAAAAATTTCAGCAGCATAACGGCTGTATTTTTAACATTTCTAAAATTTTTATCTGCAATAAAACACACTTTGACTATGTATTCATTTTCTCCCAACTTCATTTATCCACAAACATGCATTATCACCACACTTTCCCCAAACAATATGCATGACTCATACTAGAAAGTGTATATATACATCATACATGAAAATTCATGACAATTTACAATCATATTTACATGTGTACAAATCCAAAATGCAAGATGTCATAGTTATAATATAATACAAGTGTTTTCCATAATCAATAAGTTCAACTCAAATGCATAATTTATACAACATATTCTGCGACTCGCCCACCTATATATATGAAGTGAAAATCTCGTCATCGCACCGTCCAACGACAACACCCAATGATATAAATAAGCTACACAACAGATAAACAAGTTAGTGCAACAAAATTATGTAATATAACATGCACCAATATAATAAGTTAAAATCTTATTCATCTTCAAAAATTTCAAAATCTGAATATTTTCTTTCAAAATCCCCATGTATACCCTTCCAATACTCTAACCATCATAGACGATTCTTGCTAACGCCATCGTGAAGCTACTGAAGTATCTCAACCACTACGATGCGGAATTTACTACATCGCAACGTAAGGTGAAAATCTCATATCTGAGTAAGTACAATACGGAATTTTCTGTATCGCAATTGTAGTGCTATAACTCTGGGCGACTGTGAGCGGAATGTACTGCATCTCCACGTAGTGCCAAATTGTGAAATAATCAACTACATGCAGAATTATCTATGTCGCAACGTAGTGTTATAATTTTTAAGAAACTGAGTAACTACGAACGAAATTTTCTGCGTCGTCGCGTAGTGCTAATTTTTCTATAGACTGAACGACTACAGACGAAATAACTTCCCAACTTATTTTTAACTCAACCGAGACTCTTTAATTCCGATTTTTTCGTAAAAGTTTCAGTTATACACCCCTAGAGACACCCCCACGTAGTCCGTATAATTTTCAGAGGCCCGGAACGAAAAGTCAAAATTTTACGCCTCTTTTGACACTCCAAAACAGAATGTAATGCATGGCTCTGCTTGGGGTTCCGTTTTCTTTTGTTCTTTTTTCTACGGTCCTCTTATCTCACATTCTGGTCACCCATAAAATTTCATCGAAAAATTCTATCGTTTGCTATGTCAAATCTATGAAAAACGCCCTTTTTCGGGCACTTTTTAATGCACATTTTCGCATCGGATGAGTGACGATGTTATTTATTTCATATCTAAGGTTCTTTTACCTAAATATGATCACATATATTCATCCCATGCAATAAAAATTGCATTTACATAGTTATCTCACTTAATGACTCTCTAACGACACTATTTTGGGCATAACTTGCGTAATTTTTATCGGAATCGTTCCCTTCCAAAACCTATGGTTTTCTATGTCTCCTAGGCATGATTTGAGGTCTAGAAAAACCTCAAATAAGTCAGACTTGTGCAGGTTATCTCTGTCCCATTGTTTGAGCTCGGGATTCTCCAAATTGCCTAAAACTATTTCTTTGACAATCCTATCACTTCTATATGCTTTCCTAACCTTAATTATGCTTAAATTTGGGTTCAAATCAATCAAAACTCAGAGGTTTCTTACTACCCTTCATGGCCATGACACACACACATACACATCAAAGTGTAAAGCTCTTTACTTTTATAAGTTAATTTCTCTCGAACCTTTTATCAAACAACTAGTCTACAATCTTTTTAACACTTTATGGATTTAAATCTCACTTTAAAGTTTGATAACCATAAACCCTAACCTATCATTCACACACAATAACATGTCATTTAAACTTTTATATCACCTAGTTAGGGTTCTACACTTATTTGAAGTGTAGAACACCGATCACAACTTATTACAACAACAAAACTATTACATACCCATTTCAATTCCAATTTCATCAAGTAGAGAGAGAGAGAGGAGATGATATCTTACTTTGATTCTTGTTTAGAGAGGTTAGTTTGGCTTGAAAATCTCCTAAGGTGGTGACTGGAGGCTTGAAAGGTTGTTTGGATGATATCTTCTTCTCCCTTTTTCTTCTTGCCGTCCAACTTCACTCTCTCCCTCTCTTATTTTTCTGTTTTTCACAACTGATCACTTTTGCTCTCTATTTTGCACGACCAAAGCCTCTTATTTCATCTATTTTTTTGCTCTAAGTGTTGTATATATAGTTAACTTTCCATAAAATGCCAAGCTTGTCCCTTTGACTTGTTTTGACTATCACTTATATCTTAACTTTAATTCAATTAATAGTTGACTACTAATTTTAGATTTTAATTTAATTCAAGTGGACTTGGCTATTAATTAAAAGTAATTAATCCTATAATTCTTATTTTAGACTTGATCATATTATCCTTTATAAATTATCTCTTATTTGTGGACAGACTATTTTACCCTTTATTGACTTTTTCTTTCTAATTTAGTTATTGTATAATTTTTGAACAATCGTTTACTCTTCAATGTCCTTGGTTAGCTTACTGTCGAATAGATTTATTATTCCAACATCATACTTTAGCTTCTAACACTAGGACGTTGAAAATCGAGGCTAAAGGTTTACATAAAATGGTCACCGGAAGCCCGGAATGAAAAATCACTGTTTTTGGACTCCCTAAAATCGACGCTATGCTAGGGCCCATCCTAGTGATTTTCTTCGCTCCGTTTTCGCTCTAATCATCTCCCTAACTCGCACTTAAGTCACCCATAAAACGGTTTCGAAAAATTCTAAGTATCGGGGTCGAAACCTATGAAAAACGCCTATTTTTCAACACTTTTTTATACACATTTTTGCACCCCACATGCAATGACGTCATTTATTTCATATCTAAGGTTCTTTTACTTAATTATGATTGAAATTATTCATTTCATGCATCAAATGATGCATTTACATTCACAACTTACTTTACGATTACATAAATACACTATTTTGGCCATAACTTACCCAATTTTTATCCAAACCGTTCCCTTCAAATTTCTATGGTTTGCTATGACATTTATGCATGTTTTGAGGTATAAAACAATCCCAATTTATCCCACTTAGTGCAGGTCTTTATAGCCCTTCATTTAGGCTCGAAATTCTCAACTTGCTTCTACGTTTTTCCTTTTTCAGCTCTAACTTTTCTAGAGGCTATCATGACATCAATTATGCATAATTTAAAGCTTAAAGAATGGAAATACAATGGGGTCATACACCCCTTCATCACCCTTAACATGCACACACACACACACTACAGCTCTACTATATTTCATTTCTATTTGTAAAACTAGTGGTTCCATATGATTTTCTAGGCTATAATGGGTATGAAATTAAGTTCATGGATATCAAAACTCCAATAGATCACATGTTTACCATAGGGGCCATGACTTACATATGTCCACATAACTCTTTATTTCATTCGATTTTCAATAATATCCTTAACTCACTCTATTAGGCATTTTAACAAACACATTAACTACCACTAAAATTGCTCAAACATGCTTCAATTACAAGTTGGAGTTTTATCTCCATAACCCTAACTATCTTTCTATGCATGCCTACTAGTAATTTAAACTTCCCTTTTTCATTAGAATAAGCTTTACACTTGATTTAAATCAAAACCCTATCAAATACTCATCAAACAACCAACTCAATCTATCACCACATCACATAGTCCAACATCACATTTTTACTCATTCTAATCAATTCTTAACTTAAGAAAAACCATGAAAATTACCTTTATCTTACTTGGGTTTTATGGTTCTAACTTGGAAACACCTTAGGGGTTGTGATTTGAGGCTTGAAAAATTGATAGAACAAAATCATCTTATTTCTCCCTTGTGTTGCCGTCCACCCCCCCCCCCCCCCCTTTTGCTCTCTCTATTTTGTTTTTAAAAAAAAAACCATGTGTTGGAAGACAAGGACATCATGTATATATAGGCTTCATTTATATTTTTACCCTTAAAGTTTGACACTTGATTACCTACAATGCCACTCTCTACAATTTAACCCAATTTGTCCTTCATCTTTGTTTAACTCCCATGGTACTCCTATTATTTCGATAATTTTCACAATTCCCACACCAGTCTATTATAACCACACCTACTCATACATAAAATTATAATCTAGGACAATGACTATTTTGCCCTTTTTATTTGATAACTTAGTTTCTAATGCTATAAAATGTAAAATTGCACATAAGGGTTTACATTCTCTCCCTTGTTTAATTCAGTAGTTATATTTTTTGAAGTTGAAGTCATTTCCTGAAATGATATCCATTTCTATTTAGAGACTTACTTTATATATCCTTATATATCTATATTAGCACATTTACTATCATTTCACTATAATAATACAGCAATCATACACTCATAAATATGAAAAAGGAATCCTTGAATAGGAATTGAAAAGGTAGTCAAGCCACCTATCATCATCCACTTCCAATTATTCACTAAACCGTACTTATAAATGTATTTGCGCAAAACAGTCCTAATATTATTCCTTAATGTGATTAGGAGACCCACATAGATGTCATTATATATGGTGCTATATGAATAAAACAAGATTTTATAAATGATAAATAAAGAAATACACTATCCATAAACTATGCATAATCTAAAATATTCAACATAAATAAAAACACCATATACAATACAATAATGATAAAAGAAATAAATCATCAATTAGACTCTCGTCATAATACTCTCTCATATATTGATCGAAATCAATCGTCATCTCCGGATCCTCCTTGTCTGATGAGATGTCATTTATTGATAACATTGACATCCTCATCATCGTTTGATATCTCTACAATCTCGATATCATCCTCGTCATCCGAAATGACTATAACATCAGTCGAATATCCAGAAGGCACATAATCTGGAGGCTCAACGCCCTCCTCGTCATTAGATATGACAATAATATTGGTCAAATAATCAAAAGGCACATAATCCAGAGGCTTGATGCCCTCCTCGTCATCAAATATGACTATGACATTAGCTGGATAATTTGAAGGCATATAATCCAAAGGCTCGACGCCCTCGTCATCATCAGATATGATTATGATATCGTATGGGTCATCAGGAATATTGATGATGTCGGGACTCTCAACTATCTCGATGACTTCCTCGACTTCCTTATCAGAATCAGTAAAGTAATGGATAACACGATAGACCATTTACAAAATTTACCATGTTAAACATATTAATCAATTTAGCATAACTATCACTAAATATAGTGATTAAATTTTATTAATACAATAAGTAAATTTCGTTGCAAAACCAGGTATGCATTGTGATTTTCTCTCACTATTCTTCAAGTTTTTTAATTGAATGTATATACTGTCAGTGAAGAATAAAGTTTATCATTGGTATAAGAACATTTTTTTGTGTTGTTTGCTTGTGGAATAATGTTAAATTACATGAAACTTAATTATACGTCGAGTTTAGGGCATTTAATATGTAGTTTTTTGAAGAACAATGGGATGAACCCGAAACTGTTCCTATTATTTAATGTTAGTAAGTTTCATTATTTTGGTGTATTTTTTATACCATTGGATAGGGCTCAAAAGAGCTTTCCAACAGGATATTATATGAGCGATTTATATGAGAAACGAGTGAGAAAAACGATTTCAAAGATCAACCCTAAAAACTAAAATTTCTAAAAAAAATGTTTTTGTTCAAATGAAGAAGATGAAAAGTGTCCTGACACGTGGCGTTCAGGGGAGAGGCCGCGTCATATAGGCGACATGTCAGTCTCTTATTGAGCCACGTGGCGAACAAATGGACCAGTCAGAGCAAGCCACGCGTACGACATGTGGCGCAATACTATTCGACCATATGTCATCACATGTCACAAACGATTAAGACACGAGTCATATAGGTGGCACCATTTGGTGCAGTCACGTGTCACATAGAATGGACGAATGAGGTTATGCCACGTGTTGCACAACGTGGAAGCACATGGTGGAGCCACGTGTTAGGATGTGTGGTAGCGCCAAAGTCAGCCACGTGTTGCAAGAGGGCAACTAGGTACTGTTGGCGATTGCGATGCACGCACAGTCAGTGACCCGCGCCCGCTGGCACGTGATTGTGATGGTCACCATCGTATGAACCTCACGTGCTACCGGCGACAGCGGTTCCAATCACAGAAAAATTAAAATTTTTTTTTTGAATATTATATTAAAAAAAGAAAAATAATAAATTTTTTATTAAATTAAATTAAATTAAATTTTATTTCTTTTATTAACTTATTGTGTCAATAAAATTTAATCACTATATTTAGTGATAGTTATGCTAAATTGATTAATATGTTTAACATGGTAAATTTGGTAGATGGCCTATCGTGTTATCCATTGCTTTACTGATTCTGATGAGGAAGTCGAGGAAGTCATCGAGATAGTTGAGAGTCCCGACATCATCGATATTCTTGATGATCTAGACGATATCATAGTCATATCTGATTATGAGGAGGGCGTCGAGCCTCCGGATTATGTGCCTTCTGGATATTTGGCTGATGTTATAGTCATTTCAGATGATGAGGATGATATCGAGATTGTAGAGATATCAGATGATGATGAGGACGTCGATGTTATGGATGCTTTTGATGATGAGATGATTGAGGTCATAGACATCTCATCAGACGAGGAGGATCCGAAGATGACGATTGATTTCGATCAGTATATGAGAGAGTATTATGATGAGATTGATTCACATATCCCTTATATGTCTGATTGACGATGTATTTCTTTTATCATTATTGTATTGTATATGGTGTTTTTATTTATGTTGAATATTTCAGATTATGCATAGTTTATGGATAGCGTATTTCTTTATTTATCATTTATAAAATTTTGTTTTATTCATATAGCACTATGTATAACGATATCTATGTAGGTTTCCTAATCACATTAAGGAATGACATTAGGACTGTTTTGCGCAAATACACTTATAAGTATGGTTTAGTGAATAATTGAAAGTGGATGATGATAGGTGGCTTGACTACCTTTTCGATTCCTATCCAAGGATTTCTTTTTAATATTTATAAGTGTATGGTTGCTACATTATTATAGTGAAATGATAGTTGATGTGCTAGTATAGATATAGAAGGATATAGAAAGTAAGTCTCTAAATAGAAATGGATATCATTTCAGGAAATGGCTTCAATTTCAAAGAATATAATTGCTGAACTAAATAAGGGAGAGAAACTGAATGGTGACAATTATGATAATTGGCGCCGAAAAATTCAGTATATTTTCGAAGAGCAGGATGCTCTTGAGACCTTGACAAATACTATGGTAATGCCCCAGTCAGGTACATCTGCTCAAAGCAGAAGAGACATGAAGATCTATCAGACTTGAAAAAAGAAGAATAACATTGCTCGGATTACGATCCTGAGCAGCATGGATGATGATCTCATGTGCATGTATAAAGATTATGAGACTGCCCAAGACATGTGGTTGGTCCTGAAAGACAAGTATGGTGGTACTTCAACCACTAAGCTGAGGAGGCTCACTATTAAGTTTGATACCTATAGGAAGCGCCAGAATCATACCATGAGGCAGCACTTTAGGAAGATGTCAAACATGATTTGTGAGCTCAAGACTGCTGGGCATAATCTCACTGATGAGCAGCAAATACAGGCTGTGATCCGGTCTCTTCTCTTTAGTTGGGAGAACATGAAGATCAACACGACTCATAATGACAATATCAAGACATTTGATGATATTGCATATCATGTTGAATTGGAAGACGAGCGCTTAGAAGCGGCTAAGGCTTCCGATCAGCTTTACATGGTTGAATCCAGCAAGCGCAAAGGCTTAGGCTTTAAGCGCAAGGGATGGAAGAGGAACTTCAAGAAAGGGAATGTAAATTCCAAATTTAAGAAGAATGAGACTTAAAAGCGCAAGAATGGTAAATGCGCTAGGGCTAAGAAGGACAAAGCCAAAATAACCTGTTTCAATTGTGGCCAGTTGGGTCATTTTGCTCATGAATGTACTGAGCAAAAGAAGGAAAAGTACAATATTACTCCGACATATTTAATCATGCTTATGTTTCTAGCTCAGTATTACTCGCTGAATCTCGTCCTTTGTGGACTGTAGACTTAAGAGCGACTGATCATGTAGCTAAAGATCGAGGAGCGTTTGTGGAGTATCATTGAATAAGTCAATGATCAAGATAGATATATGTGGGGAATAACTCACTTGTTAAGGTGAAGGGTATTGACACTTGCAAGTTTGTTTTGTATGGAGGCTAAGTACTCTATCTCCACGATGTATTATTTGCTCCTGATATTTGGTAAAATTTAGTTTCTGTACTAGTACTTCTTAAATTGGGATATGCTTTAAACTTTCATGGTGATTGTATGAATATTTATTTGGATTTTGTTAGGATTGGCACTGGATATTTATTAGATGGTTTTATTATATTGAATACCAAGATGAACGGTTGTTATGATGATAATGGTTATTTTTCATTAATTGCTTCTTCTGACATTGCAAATGTTGATGTTAATACTTGACATGCTAGACTAGGGTATATTGGCCAAGATTGAATGAATAGATTAGCCAAAGAGGGACTTTTAGGTTCTCTTAATAAAATAGATTTACCTCTATGTGAAAATTGTCTAATAGGAAAAACAACTAGAAAACCATTTGGAAAATGAATTAGGGTTGAGAATCCATTACAGTTGGTTCATTCTGATATTTATAGACCTATGAATGTTAGAGCTAGAAGTGATGCTTCGTATTTTATAACTTTCATAGATGATTACACTCGTTACGGTCATGTTTATCTGATCTCCCATAAATCTGAAGTATTAGATTGTTTTAAATTATATCTAAATATGGTGGAGAATCAGGTAGATAGAACCGTAAAAGTCCTGCAAACTGATTGAGGACGAGAATACCTCTCTGAACAATTTGAGACATTGTGTCAAGAGAAAGGTATTGTTAGGCAATTGACCATTCCTAGGACTTCGTAACAAAATGGTGTAGCGGAAAGAAGGAATAGAACTTTATTAAAGATGGTAAGATCTATGATGGCACAAATGAACCTCCTAATATCTTATTGAGGAGATGCACTACTAACAGCTGCTTATATTCTGAATAGAGTCCCTACCAAGTCAGTATCTTCCACGCCATGTGAATTGTGGACAGGTAGAAAACCTAATCTCACCCATATGCGACCTTGGGGGTGCGCAGGATATGTACATGACTTGTCCAATAAATATGGAAAGTTAGGTGCTAGAGAAAGAAATGTATCTTTATTAGATACTCTGAACACTCAAAAGGATATGCATTCATATGAGAAAATTCAGATGAAAGCATAACTAAATTGAAATCACGTGATGTGAAATTCTTAGAGAATGAATTTCTTAGAAAGGGCGAAGTTGAAAACAAATTTTAATTTTACGAATTGAACGAATCTTATTATGATGTACATTCAAACACTCAATTAGAGGTAGATAGAGAATTGTTTGAATACTCTATCCTTAGTGGGAGTGATAAAGCTGTTGAAAGAGCTTCTTCATTAGTTCTCAGTGAGAGCATATGGACTAATGAACTAGTACCATCGAAATCATCAATTCGTAGAAGCGACCGTAAAGTTGTTTCTTGTTGTCGATTTGAGATCGAAGGGGAAGCTTTTATGCTTGTTTCACATAATAGTGATGAGCCAAAAAATGTAAATGAGGCTCTCAACTCACCTGCTAAAGAATTTTGGATTAAAGCTATGCAAGGAGAGATGGAGTCAATGAAAAGCAACTACGTTTGGGACTTGGTTAACTTATCACTTGATCAGAAAGCCATTGGAAACAAATGGGTTCTCCGTATCAAGCATAGGGCAGACGACTCAATAGAAAGGTATAAGGTGAGATTAGTAGCGAAAGGATATACTCAATAGGAGGGTATAGATTATGAAGAAACCTTCTCCCATGTGGTAAGATTTGCTTCAATTCGCCTTATATTAGCTATCGTTGCACACATGGACCTGGAATTACATCAGATAGATGTGAAGATAGCTTTTCTCAATAAAGAACTGGAGGAAGAAATTTACATGGAATAGTCAATAAATTTGGTTTCAAAATATCAAGAGCAAAAGGTTTGTAAGCTCAAAAAATCTATTTATGGTTTAAAACAATCCTCCAGACAATGGTACATTCGTTTCCATGAGGCAGTAATATCCTATGGATTCTAGATGACTAAAGAAGACCATTGTGTGTATGTCAAACGGGTAAAAGACAAATTCATAATTTTATCTTTATACGTAAACAATATTTTATTAGCTGGAAATGATAAAGAGTTTATAATAACCATAAAGGGATGGTTATCCTCAACTTTCGAGATGAAAGACATAGGAGTAGCTGCCTATATTTTAGGAACTAAAATTAATAGAGATCGTTCAAGGAAAATTTTGGCTTTATCACAGGAGCCTTACATTAAAAAGATTCTCGAACGATTCCATATGGCTGATTGTAAGCCTATAGATACTCCCATCTTGAAGGGATAAACTCTTAGTCTCAAAATGTACCCTAAAACTCCACAAGAGCGTGAAAAAATACAAAGAGTTCTTTATTCCAGTGTTATCAAAAGTCTCATGTACGCTATGATGTGCACGAGACCTGATATCTACTATGCAGTTGGGTTAGTTAGTAGATATTAATCCAATCCTCATAAGAAACATTGGATCACCATGAAAAGAATATTAGCATATCTGAAAGGAACTGCAGACTACTCCCTATGCTACCAAAGTGGTGACATGTGTTTAGTGGGGTATACAAACGCTGACTGGGGAGGTGGCTTGGATGAGCAAAAATCTACTTCAGGTTATGCATTTTTGCTCAGTCAAGGAGCTATTTCTTGGAGTAGCAAGAAACAGTCATGTATTGCGTTGTCCACCATGGAAGCTGAATTTATAGCGTGTTCAGTAATAGTACAAGAAGCAGTGTGACTTAAAAGATTTTTTGAAGATCCGATTTTAGAAATTGATGCGAAGAAGCCAATTACCATTTATTGTGATAGTTAGACAACCATTGCCTATACTAAAGATGCGAAATATCACAGTAAATCGAAGCATATAGAGACTAAATATAATTTTGTCAGAAATATAGTGACAAAGAAAAATGTAATGATCAAATATATATTTATGCATGAGATGATTACTGACCCACTTACGAAAGTTGTGACGAGAGATGTTTTTAAGTTATATGCTACGTATTTAGGTCTACTTAGATTATAGTGTTGTGATTGTCACTTTGAACTATATCATTTATGAATAAATACATTAGATTTATTACATAGTACTAGCACATATTCATTTCACTTAAATTATATAAAGTATGTCATCAGGTTGGAGACTGGTATTCTTACACGTACAGTCGCCTTGGTTACTGGGAAAGCAAGCCAAGATTAAACGCATATATTTTAGAGAATAAATTGGAGTTTGTTCTCTCAAGGACTTAGAATATATGAAATGTCGCCTTGGCCATAACCAAGATAAGGTTCTACATTAAATATCAATAAAAGAATCACTCATGATGTATTCCCACCATCATGAGAACCTGATTAAGTCAGATGTGAGTTTTTTAACAAGAGGCGCTTAAAAAGCGAGCCTTTTAGAAACTCAAGTTAGACGTTAGGAGAGCGTCTGAACTAAGATCTGTACAATGAATAATTTAAATATAATAGACAAACACGTCCCTGTTGAAAGACAAGATTCACTGTAACATGTGTTTCATACCGCATGTGCTTATTGTGACCGACATGGAAAATGAGTGAATTTATCCCTAATTCCTCATTGCGTAAGTTCCATTGAAATTTGTAAAAACTTCTATCTATGTCCTCAGTGACTATTCACTTTGTCTCAAAGTAACAGAGTGATGCTTGTATCATTAGTGTGTTTTCTATGGCCATGATAATACAGTCTATGAAGCATTTCTATGATGTTAGTCATTTTTATTGACTGAGAGACGAAAGTGAGATAGCAAGATTTAATGAATTTTATTTTTCATATATTTACATGTCAACAAATTTTGATTTGGAATCACAATTGTAATTATATGAAATATCAAAGGATCAAGCATGTTATGTTAAAAGAATCGAATATGCTTGAACAAATAAAATTCTATTAAATCTAAGACATAATAATGAACAAATTGATAATCTCTTGTATGGAAGTACAATGGAGATTTGAAAAGAAAGTCTTATCATAGATTTCATTGTTCATAAGTCACACAATGTATTTACCTGTATGAATACCTGTACTCCTCATTAAAAATGGGTCACCAATGTTTTTCTCTGTTAATTCTGCTTGGCTGATCTTGTGTGTAAACCCTTAGTCTCGATTTATAAATTCTTAGCGTTAGAAGCTAAGTTAGGAAGATAATATAACTCTCTACATTTAATAAATTAAAAATCATGGCCTCAAAAAGTATTAAATTAAGAGTACGACGAAAACGGTCGACTATAAAAAGTTAAGTTGTGTGTTAATGAAAATCCAAGATAAGAAATCAAAGATTTTAGCCCATGATAAGCTAATTGAAGTTTGATTAAAAAAAGAGAGTGTCAAGTGGTCAGAAGACAAGCTTGACGGTTAAAATAAATTTTAACGAAACGAGAATTTAATCAAATGATGGAAGATAAATTGGAAATAATTATGGATGGGCTAATATGAGAATCAAGAGAAAGAGATGAGATTTAGATAAAATTAAAGAGAGTTGGGGGCAAGATGATATTAATAGAAGTTGATGACTATATAAACAAGACTTGAGCTGAAATTTTTTTCAGCAAAACACAGCCTATTCAGTCATCAGCCGAGAAGAACCAAGAGAATTCGAGAGAGAGAGAAGTGATCAGCCAGCCGTGAGAGAGAGACCATAAGAGAAGAGCTGGAAGAAGAGAAGAGGGGAAGCAACCAGCAGCAAGAAGGCAAGTAGCTGCTGGTCGAGCAAGAAGGCAGCAACGTGCAGTACAAGAAACAGAGTCGCACGGCACTGGAACCAGAGCAGAACAGCTCGCGCGCGAAGGAGAGGTTGCTGGCCGTGAACTGCAGCAAACTGGGCAGCAAAGGAAGAGGAGAGGGAGGAGGCACGAAGGAGAAGACACCACCAGCAGCTGCTGGTCGTGAGAGACGCAAGCAGAACGCGAGCAGAACCGCGAACAAAAACGCGACGAGGCTGGTCGGCCAGGAAAGAAAGAAGAGGAACGACCACCCAAGTTGCCTTCCAAGCTCTCAAACCTCCTTCTAAGACTCCTCTCAACTCCCTAAGCTAAGAACTAAGTAAGATTACAACCCATTTTTCTTTAATTTTCTGCTGAAACAGAAATGAAAATCATGACAGCTTGTTGTTGTTGTTGTGGTTAAGTTGTGTTGGTTAAATTGCTTTCAAACTTTGATAGAATGTTATGTAATTGAAATGAACACTTGAATGAGGAGTTATTGGGTGTAATTGATGCCATAAAAGTGTGTATGTGGGCTGTCATACACTAGAGCAAAGTTGAAACCGAAAATGGTGTTTTATGCACACCAAGTAATTGATAAAAGTTTTAAGTGAAGTTTGAGTAATTAAATGACTAAGCTATCTTTATGTATGTGTCAAAGACTTGAAGAGAAGTATATAAGCTTTGAGATTAGTTGATTTAGAGCACAAGTTTGAGCATAAAAAGAGTTAGAAAAGCTTGGGAAATAGTTAGAGTTTTAAAAACATAGTTTGAAGCAAAATGTGATTCCCGAGCTCAAATTTTGAGCTCTAGAAAACCTGACTATATTTGACTTATTTGGGGGTGTTCTACACCTCAAATGATGCCTAGGAACCATAGAAAACCATAGGTTTTGGAACAGATCGAATCCGATAAAAATTGTACAAGTTATGCACAAAATAGTGCCGTTAGAGCTCTGAGAAGTGAAACGGCTATCCCAATGCAATTTTTATTGCATGGTTTGAGTTTGGTTCATCATTATTAGTTAAATGAAGCTTAGCTATGGAAGAAAAACTAGCGTCGCTAATCCGAAACGAAAAATATACAAAACGCGCACTAAAAGTGCTCGAAAGTGCCCGAAAAAGGGCGTTTTCCTTAGATTTGACCTAGCAAACGATAATATTTTTCAACGAAATTTAATGTGTGACTAGAATGTGAGATAAATGAGTCGTAGGAAAAAGAACAAAGGAAAACGGAGCCCCAAGCAGCGCGTCGCAGTACGTTCTGTTAAGGGCTGTCCGTTTTGAGTAAAAATGTAATTTTTCGTTTCGAGCCTCTAACAACAAAACAGATCGCGTGGGGTGATCCCTAGGGGTCTAAAACTGAAACTTTTACGAAGAAATTAGAATTAGAGAGTCTCGGTTGAGTTAGAAACAAGTTAGGAGGTTATATGGAGAAAAATGGCCTTAGTTGAGAATTCTTAACTTATAGTTGAGAATTTATATTGTCACTAGTAATGATGAGGAAATGTTATGTAGGTGACGAGCGCGTGAGCGACGTCCAAAAGCCTCGTCGAGATGCGTGACGTGAA
The DNA here is from genome assembly GCA_019925255.1 of Litchi chinensis. Classification (NCBI taxonomy): domain Eukaryota; kingdom Viridiplantae; phylum Streptophyta; class Magnoliopsida; order Sapindales; family Sapindaceae; genus Litchi; species Litchi chinensis. The sequence continues at coordinate 17,324,767 of CM034467.1, read as the reverse complement.
GTGGCGCGGCCTCGAGGTAAGTGGTTTGCCACTTATGAGTGTTTAAATTCTATATCAATTCATGATTATTCGTAATAGATATTGTAACTAAGTAATAAATGAAAATGAAAAGGATTTTCAATGTTAATGTTCAAGTTAAGCATATAGATTCCTATGGAATCTATATTGTGCTAGAAACTAATGCTAAGTTGTTATAGAAAGAGTAATATGAGAAAGTTTTCAGAAGATGTAAAACTAGTGAGTTTTGTGCTTTTACACTTGAAGAAATTGATTATAAAACCCATGTATATGCCTTAAGAGTTTATGAGAGTTAGCGCTAAGTGACAACGTAGAAAATTCCGTCCGTAGTCACTCAAAGTATAGAGAAATTAGCATTACGAGATGACGCAGAAAATTTCGTCCGTAGTTGCTCAGTTTCCTAGAAAATATAAGCGCTACGTTGCGATGCAGAAAATTCCGCACGTAGTTGATTAGTTGACAGTTAGCGCTACGAAGCGATGCAGTAAATTCCGCTCGTAGTTGCCCAGAGTTTTAGCACTACAATTGCGATGCAGAAAATCCCGCATTGTAGTTGCTCAGTGATAAGCTTTAGCGCCCTACGTGTGATGCAATAAATTCCGTAACGTAGTGGTTGAGATAACTTAGTAAGCTTCACGTTGGCGTTAGTTATAATCGCCCGTGATGGTTAGAATGTTTAAAGGATATACATGAGGGTTTTGAAAGAAATCATAAAACAAATGGTAAATTGCCATGTTAGTGTATGTGATATTATATCTTCGTTGCACTAACTTGTTTGTTTATTTTGTAGCTATTTATATTTCATTGTGTGCCACCGCGAACGATAGAACGACATCATTTTGTTGTGTATATATAGGTGGGCGATTCATGACATGTGATGACGTAAAACTTTATGTATGAGATGGATATGTAATTGAGAAACAAATATTCATATTTTGAAATTGTATATTTGTAAATATTCATGCATTTTATATATATATGATTCATCTATATATATTTTACATGAGTTCGTACTTATAAATTGAGAATTGTGTGTTGATGTTGCATGTTTGTGGAAAAATGATGATGATTATTGCATGTTTGGGAATAAAGAAGTTGGGAGGAATTGAGGTTTTAGTCGAAGTGTAAATTTCTTGACAGGTAAATTTTGGTTTATCAAAAATGCAGTCGTTATACTGTCGAAAATTTTATAAAAATATTTGAAATAGAATCGAGAAAAATTTTATCACTCCCAACTAGTTTAAAGAAAACTGAATTTTTAAGTTTAAACGAGTAAACCGGTTGAAGAAAGTTAGGGTTTGCTTCTCAGATTTCTTCGATCCGACAAGTCGGTTTCGATAAGTCCGTTGAAATGCCTGGCAGGATCCTCCAGACAAGAGTATAGATAAGGTTTGGGAAGGGTCCTGTCAAGTTGGTATCAGAGCCCGGTTCTCGTTCAGTTGAAAGAAAGTTTTAAGAGAAAAGTTTAAGCTATTTTCGCGCAAAGTGTGCGTTAGTGATGCTAGAGTATGTATGAAGCATGAAGCTATTATATGCATTAATCTCTTTTTAAGAGTTTATGAGTTATGCGTTCCTTGATTGCATAATCTAAAGCATAAGTTACACTATTTCGAGTTGAGCATATTATGAATGTGCACGCATCTTTTTAAAGATTTTCATGAGCTAGCTTATGTCATTTATATTTGAGATGAGCTAAGATATAGAGAAATTGAAGTGAACATTGCATAAGTGCAGAAATGATTCATACTTTATAAATGATCTAATTTGAGTTTATTATTGTTTGAATATATATATATATATATAGAGATATGCAGCGTCAAGATCGTCCCAGGACGAGGCAGGCTGCCGCAGAGGCACCCCTACCACAAGATGAGCATGTTGACGAGTCTGTCAACGTGCCAGAGAGTTCTTCACACCCAAGGCCATCACAGTCAGTACGACCAGAGCCTGCCCCAAGACCTATCCCAGGGCAGATGGAGCATATGGCCCAACTGCTAGCAGCAGTTCTTCGACAATCGCGGGAGACAGGAGCGACTTTAGAGCGCGCCCACAAGTTAGGCGCGAAGCCATATGACGGGACCGGAGACCCCGAGATAGCATGGTCATGGCTAGTGACGAATGAAGAAATATTTCAGGTCATAGGCTGCACAGAGGATCAGATGGTCACTTTCTTAGCTTTCTTGCTGAAGGATCGAGCCAAAGATTGGTGGAAGGCGCATCAGAGAGCGCACCCAGCTAGAGTATCGTGGGAAGACTTCAAGAAAGAGTTCCTAGATAAGTTTTTCCCGAAAGTTTACAGAGATAAGAAGATTGAGGAGTTTAACAGGCTAAACCAGAGGGACTCTACAATGACCGAGTATGAAAAGAGATTCTCCGAGCTAGTTCGTCTAGTCCCTCATATTGCTAAAAATGAAGAACAGAAGATTAGCAGATTTATGGCAGGCCTCAATCCTATGATCAGGACCATAGTAACATCCGCAGTACATACTCAATATGGACAGCTGGTGGAGGCAGCCACCAGAGTTTAGCAGAGCGCCCAGATGGCCCTAAAGTCAAAGTCACAATTCAGTCAAAAGCGAAGCTGGACCGGTAGCCATCAGGGAGAGTCCAGTAAGGTGCCTAAGAGTGGTCAGCGCCCAGTATGGTCACAGAGTCGGCAATAGAGCCAGAGACCCCAGGCAAGTCAAAGTTTTGTTCGGTCAGTAGCAGGGTCCAGGAGCCAGCAGAGCTGGAGGAGCCGACCAGTGTGTGCTAGATGTGGCCAGTTACACCACAGTGAGTGCCTACAGGGTAAGACCGGATGTTTTAGATGTGGACAGGAGGGCCATTACATGCGAGATTGTCCTAGTGCAGTGGCTTCGAGTCCATCGAGGCCATATCTACAGTTCAGGGACAGACTAGTGGGAGTCGTGGACCCGATAGGGAGGCCCCCAGACCGGAGGAGCTACTAGTGCATGACAGCCTAGTGGCGGAGCAGGTAGAGACATACATCATACTCCCCCCAGATGATAGCCCGGTAGACTGCCCAGAGTACCGACAGGTAGACCTCGCAGTCAGGCTGCCAGAGTATATACAGTGACCCAGCAGGCGGCAGATGCTACACCAGATGTGGTCACAGGTACCATTTCTCTATTTGATACTGATGCTCATGTATTGGTGGACCCAGGAGCCACCAATTCTTTTATTTCTCGAGAGTTCATAGATAGAGTCGGGATAGAGTTGAGACCGACCGAGTGTAGTATGGTAGTGTCACTTCCCACGGGTGATTCGCTTATTGCGGATAGAGTCTACAGGGGAAGTAAGGTGACTATAGCAAGTCATGAGTTCGAGGCTGATCTAATAGTACTCGATATTCATAACTTTGACATCATTTTAGGCATGGATTGGCTAGCTAAACATCGCACTACCGTAGATTGCTATAGGAAAGAGGTCCAGTTTAGTCAGTCTGGAAAACCAGAGGTGATCTTTTGTGGAAAGAGGAAAATACTCTCTACAAGTTTAATAAGCGTGATACAAGCAAACAAGATGCTCCGTAAAGCATGTCAGGGGTACTTGGTGTATGCAATATAAGCTGGCAGCAGTGAGTTACAGTTGGCAGAAGTTCCTGTGGTGAACAAGTTCTTTGATGTATTTCCCGAGGGTATTTCAGTAGATCCCCAGAAAATAGAGCCCATTGTAGATTGGAAGCCACCCACGAACGTAACCGAAGTTAGAAGCTTCTTGGGTTTAGCTGGTTATTACAGAAAGTTTGTAGAAGGGTTTTCAAATATAGCTACCCCACTGACCAAGTTAACAAGAAAAGAAAAGAAGTTCATCTGGTCAGAAGCCTGTCAGAACAGTTTCGATGAGTTAAAGCAAAGGCTGACTACTGCACCAGTGTTTACATTTCCCTCAGAAAGTGAGAGATTTACAGTATATTATGATGCCTTCAGGCAAAGTTTAGGTTGTGTGTTGATGCAGCATGATAGAGTGATAACTTATACTTCAAGGTAATTAAAGAAGCATGAAGTAAACTATCCAACACACGACTTAGAGTTAGCAGCTGTAGTGTTCGCTTTGAGAATATGGCGACACTACCTTTATGGAGTGCCTTGCAGGGTCTTTACTGATCACAAAAGCCTGCAGTATCTGTTCTCGCAGAAAGATTTGAACATGAGACAGAGGAGGTGGATAGAACTCATTAAAGACTAAGACTGCACCACTGAATACCACCCAGGCAAGGCAAATGTAGTAGCAGATGCACTAAGTAGGAAGCCCTCTAGTTCCCTAGCCCAGCTTAAAATAGAGTACTTGTCGATGCTAGTAGAATTGAGATCTATGGGGGTCAATTTGGAGACAACAGAGTTAGGTGCTCTATTAGCAGTTTTCCATGTTCGTCCAGTGTTAGTGGACAGAGTTAGAAACTTGCAAGCTAAGGATCAGTATTTGATGAAATTGAGAAGCAAGATAGAGGCTGGACAATAGAGTAGCTTCACCTTACGAGGTGATGGGACACTAGTGTTGGGCCAGAGATTATGTGTCCCAGATGTAATAAAGTTGAAGAAAGAAATCATGGAAGAGGCACACTCCTCAGCATATGCGATGCATCCAGGGAATACTAAGATGTATTGGATTCTGAAAGACCACTATTGGTGGAGAGGTATGAAGAGAGAGATAGCAGAGTTCGTATCTAAGTGCCTAACTTGTCAACAAATCAAGATTGAGCATCAGAAACCCGCAGGTTTACTACAGCCTTTATCCATTCCTGAGTGGAAATGGGAAAGGATCACGATGGATTTCGTGAAAGGACTTCCCAGGACACAGCGTGGACATGATGCCATTTGGGTTATCGTGGACAGATTGACGAAGTCGGCCCACTTCATTGCTACTAATAATACCTATTCCCTGGAAAGATATGCGCAGTTGTATATAGACGAAATTGTGAGGCTACATGGCGCACCAGTGTCCATTGTATCGGACAGAGATCCTCGCTTCACTTCTCGATTCTGGCCGAAGCTACAAGATGCTATGGGCACCAGATTACATTTCAGTACTGCTTTTCACCCACAGACAGATGGCCAATCAGAGAGAACCATTCAGACTCTCGAAGATATGTTGAGAGCCTGTGTGATGGAGTTTAAGGGAAGCTGGGATAATTACCTAGCATTGATAGAGTTTGCCTACAACAATAGCTATCAGTCTAGTATTAGTATGGCACCATAGAGGCATTGTATGGCAGAAAATGTAAAACCCCAGTCTGTTGGGACGAAGTAGGGGAGAGAAGATTAATTGGCCCAGAGATTATCCAAGATACAACCGAGAAAGTAAACATGATAAGAGAGCGGATGAAGATAGCAGGCGACAGGCAGAAAAGCTACGCGGACAATCGAAGAAGAGATTTAAAGTTTGAAGTGGGTGATCAAGTGTTCCTACGAGTCTCACCTTGGAAGGGTATTATGAGATTTGGAAAACATGGGAAGTTAAGTCCCCTATATATAGAGCCATATGAGATAATAGCGAAAGTGGGAGAAGTGGCTTATAAATTAGAGCTACCACCAGAACTAGCTAACATCCATGACGTGTTCCATGTCTCCATGCTTCAAAAGTATATAGCTGACCCATCGCACATCCTTAAGGAGCAACTAGTTCAGTTGAAGGAAAACTTGACCTACGAAGAGCATCCAGTAGAAATTCTAGATCGTAGAGATCAAGTGTTGCATAACAAGGTGATTCCGCTAGTGAAGGTGTTATGGCAAAATCACGGGTCAGAAGAGGCTACATGGGAGCCTGAAGCACAGATGCATGCCCAATACCCTCAGTTGTTTGAATAAGGTACGCAATTTAAATTTCGAGGACGAAATTTTTATAAGGGGGGAAGAAATTGTAAACCCCTAGCCTCAACTTATAAATTCTTAGCGTTAGAAGCTAAGTTAGGGAGATAATATAACTCTCTATATTTAATAAATTAAAAGTCATGGCCTCAGAAAGTATTAAATTAAGAATACGACGAAAACGGTCAACTATAAAAAGTTAAGTAGCGTGTTAATGAAAATCCAAGATAAGAAATCAAAGATTTTAGCCCATGATAAGCTAATTGAAGTTTGATTAAAAAAAAGAGCGTCAAGTGGTCAGAAGACAAGCTTGATTTTAAAATAAATTTTAACGAAACGAGAATTTAATCAAATGATGGAAGATAAATTGGAAACAATTATGGATGGGCTAATATGAGAATCAAGAGAAAGAGATGAGATTTAGATAAAATTAAAGAGAGTTGGGGGCAAGATGATATTAATAGAAGTTGATGACTACATAAACAAGACTTAAGCTGAAATTTTTTTCAGCAAAACACAGCCCATTCAGTCATCAGCCGAGAAGAACCGAGAGAATTCGAGAGAGAGAGAAGTGATCAGCCAGCCGTGAGAGAGAGACCATATGAGAAGAGCTGGAAGAAAAGAAGAGGGGAAGCAACCAGCAGCAAGAAGGCAAGTAGCTGCTGGTCGAGCAAGAAGGCAGCAACGTGCAGTACCAGAAACAGAGTCGCGCGGCACTGGAACCAGAGCAGAACAGCTCGCGCGCGAAGGAGAGGTTGCTGGCCGTGAACTGCAGCAAACTGGGCAGCAAAGGAAGAGGAGAGGGAGGAGGCACGAAGGAGAAGACACCACCAGCAGCTGCTGGTCGTGAGAGACGCGAGCAGAACCGCGAGCTGAATCGCGAGTAGAACCGCGAACAAAAACGCGACGAGGCTGGTCGGCCAGGAAAGAAAGAAGAGGAACGACCACCCAAGTTGCCTTCCAAGCTCTCAAACCTCCTTCTAAGACTCCTCTCAACTCCCTAAGCTAAGAACTAAGTAAGATTACAACCCATTTTTCTTTAATTTTCTGCTGAAACAGAAATGAAAATCATGACAGCTTGTTGTTGTTGTTGTGGTTAAGTTGTGTTGGTTAAATTGCTTTCAAACTTTGATAGAATGTTATGTAATTGAAATGAACACTTGAATGAGGAGTTATTGGGTGTAATTGATGCCATAAAAGTGTGTATATGGGCTGTCATACACTAGAGCAAAGTTGAAACCGAAAATGGTGTTTTATGCACACCAAGTACTTGATAAAAGTTTTGAGTGAAGTTTGAGTAATTAAATGACTAAGCTATCTTTATGTATGTGTCAAAGACTTGAAGAGAAGTAGATAAGCTTTGAGATTAGTTGATTTAGAGCCCAAGTTTGAGCATAAAAAGAGATAGAAAAGCTTGGGAAATAGTTAGAGTTTTAAAAACATAGTTTGAAGCAAAATGTGATTCCCGAGCTCAAATTTTGAGCTCTAGAAAACCTGACTATATTTGACTTATTTGGGAGTGTTCTATACCTCAAATGATGCCTAGGAACCATAGAAAACCATAAGTTTTGGAATGGATCGAATCCGATAAAAATTGTACAAGTTATGCACAAAATAGTACCGTTAGAACTCTGAGAAGTGAAACGGCTATCCTAATGCAATTTTTATTGCATGGTTTGAGTTTGGTTCATCATTATTAGTTAAATGAAGTTTAACTATGGAAGAAAAACTAGCGTCGCTAATCTGAAACGAAAAATATACAAAACACGCACTAAAAGTGCCCGAAAGTGCCCGAAAAATGGTGTTTTTCTTAGATTTGACCTAGCAAACGATAATATTTTTCAACGAAATTTTACGTGTGACTAGAATGTGAGATAAGTGAGCCGTAGGAAAAAGAACGAAGGAAAACGGAGCCCCAAGTAGCGCGTCGCAGTACGTTCTGTTAAGGGTTGTCCGTTTTGAGTAAAAATGTAATTTTTCGTTTCGAGCCTCTAACAACTAAACGGACCGCGTGGGGTGATCCCTAGGGGTCTAAAACTGAAAATTTTACGAAGAAATTAGAATTAGAGAGTCTTGGTTGAGTTAGAAACAAGTTAGGAGGTTATATGGAGAAAAATTGCCTTAGTTGAGAATTCTTAACTTATAGTTGAGAATTTATATTGTCACTAGTAATGATGAGGAAATGTTATGTAGGTGACGAGGACGTGAGCGATGTCCAAGAGCCTCATCGAGACACGTGATGCGGAGTGGCGCGGCCCCGAGGTAAGTGGTTTGCCACTTATGAGTGTTTAAATTCTATATCAATTCATGATTATTCGTAATGGATATTGTAACTAAGTAATAAATGAAAATGAAAAGGATTTTCAATGTTAATGTTCAAGTTAAGCATATAAATTCCTATGGAATCTATATTGTACTAGAAACTAATACTAAGTTGTTATAGAAAGAGTAAAATGAGAAAGTTTTCAGAAGATGTAAAACTAGTGAGTTTTGTGCTTTTGCACTTGAAGAAATTGATTATAAAACCCATGTATATGCCTTAAGAGTTTATGAGAGTTAGCGCTACGTGACGACGCAGAAAATTCCGTCCGTAGTTGCTCAGTTTTCTAGAAAATATAAGAGCTACGTTGCGATGCAGAAAATTCCGCACGTAGTTGGTTAGTTGACAGTTAGCGCTACGAAGCGATGCAGTAAATTATGTTCGTAGTTGCCTAGAGCTTTAGCACTACAATTGCGATGCAGAAAATCCAGTATTGTAGTTACTCAGTGATAAGCTTTAGCGCCCTACGTGTGATGCAGTAAATTCCATAACGTAGTGGTTGAGATAACTTAGTAAGCTTCACGTTGGCGTTAGTTATAATCGTCCGTGATGGTTAGAATGTTTAAAGGATATACATGGAGGTTTTGAAAGAAATCATAAAACAAATGGTAAATTGTCATGTTAGTATATGTGATATTATATCTTCGTTGCACTAACTTGTTTGTTTATTTTGTAGCTATTTATATTTCATTGTGTGCCATCGCGGACGATAGGACGACATCATTTTGTTGTGTATATATAGGTGGGCGATTCATGACATGTGATGATGTAAAACTTTATGTATGAGATGGATATGTAATTGAGAAACAAATATTCATATTTTGAAATTGTATATTTGTAAATATTCATGCATTTTATATATATATGATGCATCTAGATATATTTTACATGAGTTCATACTTATAAATTGAGAATTGTGTGTTGATGTTGCATGTTTGTGGAAAAATGATGATGATTATTGCATGTTTGGGAATAAAGAAGTTGGGAGGAATTGAGGTTTTAGTCGAAGTGTAAATTTCTTGACAGGTAAATTTTGGTTTATCAAAAATGCAGCCGTTATGCTGCCGAAAATTTTATAAAAATATTTGAAATAGAATCGAGAAAAATTTTATCACTCCCAACTAGTTTAAAAGAAAACTGAATTTTTAAGTTTAAACGAGTAAACCGGTTGAAGAAAGTTAGGGTTCGCTTCTCGGATTTCTTCGATCCGACAAGTCGGTTTCGATAAGTCCGTTGAAGTGTCCGGCAGGATCCTCCAGACAAGAACATAGATAAGGTCTGGGAAGGGTCCTGTCATTGTGTGAGTGGGAGATGTTTGGTTATGTGGGCCTTGGGTCGGGTTCACCCAAGATGGCCCAAAACCCAAACTCGGATCCAACATCGAGATCCTGGTCTAACAGAATTAGATTTGTTTTATTAACTGCTGATGGTAGTTTTGTGGGCAGTTTTTGGTGGTTTAATAAATAACTACATGTTGCAGTTACTCCTAATATAAAATGGACAACAGTTATTTGTTTTTTCATGTGTGCAAAACATACATGCTAAGAGGAAACCAAAAACAGAGAGCATAAGTGAAAAATAGAGAGCAAAAAAAGTGAAGGCAAGGTATTTTACATTATGAGTTGAGATTTCCATCCAATTTCGTGATTGAAATCCGACTCCAGTTGAACAACTAGAGATTCAGATCAAATTTCACTGCAAAACCAGGTATGTATTGTGATTTTCTCTCACTATTCTTCAAGTTTTTTAATTGAATGTATATACTATTAGGTATGTATTGCGCCACATGTCGTACGCGTGGCTTGCTCTGACTGGTCCATTTGTTCGCCACGTGGCTCAATCAGAGACTAACACATCACCTATATGACGCATCCTCTCTCCTGAACGCTACATGTCAGGATATTGTTCATCTTCTTCATTTGAATGAAAACATTTTTTCAAAAATTTCAGTTTTCAGAGGTGATCTTTGAAATCGTTTGTCTTACTTGTTTCTCATCCAAATCGCTCATATAATATACCGTTGGAAAGCTCTTTTCAATTCCTTTCCAATGGTATAAAAAATACACCAAAATAATGAAACTTACTAACATTAAATAATAGGAACAATTTTAGGTTCATCTTACTATTCTTCAAAAAACTACATTCTAAATACCCTAAACTCGATATATAATTAAGTTTCATGTAATTTAACATTATTCCACTAGCAAACAACACAAAAAAAAAAAAATGCTTTGATACCAATGATAAAACACATTAATACAATAACAATGTATTCTATATGCTTGAAACTTAAAAAAAAAGGAACAAATACCCAAAGATCCACAAGTATGTTTTGAGTATTTGTTCCATTTTCTTTAAGTGGAACCGCTATCTCCGGCGGTTCATGAGGTTCACACGTCAGTGACCGTCATGGTCATGTGCTGGTCGGCATAGGTCACCGGCTGCATGTGCATCACAATCGCCAACAGTACTTGGTCGCCCTTTTGCGACACGTGGCTAACTCTGGCGCGGCCACACATCTCGACATGTGGCTCCACCATGTGCTTCCATGTCATGCAACACATGGCATAACCTTGTTTGTCTATTCTGTGTGACAGATGGCTGCACTAGATGGTGCCACCTCTACGACACGTGTCTTAACCGTTTGTGACACATGATGACACGTGGTCGAATAGTATTGCACCACATGTCGTACGCATAGCTTGCTCTGACTGGTCCATTTGTTCGCCACATGGCTCAATTAGAGACTAACACGTTACCAATATGACACGGCCTCTCCTCTGGATGCCACATGTCAGGCATTGTTCATCTTCTTCATTTGAATGAAGACATTTTTTCAAAAATTTCAATTTTTAGGGGTGATCTTTGAAATCATTTTTCTCACTCGTTTCTCATCCAAATTGCTCATATAATATACCGTTAGAAAGCTCTTTTCGAGCTCTTTCCAATGGTATAAAAAAAATACCAAAATAATGAAACTTACTAACATTAAATAATAAGGAACAGTTTCAAGTTAATCTTACTGTTTTTCAAAAAACTACATTCTAAATGCTCTAAACTCGATTATAATTAAGTTTAATGTAATTTAACATTATTCCACCAGCAAACAACATAAAAAAAAAAAAAGCTCTGATATCAATGATAAACTTCATTCTTCCTTGATAGTATATACATTCAATTAAAAAACTTGAAGAATAGTGAGAGAAAATCACTATACATACTTGGTTTTGTAGTAAAATTGGTTTTGCAGTAAAATTTGATTTGAATCTCTAGTTATTCAACTGGGGTCGGATTTCAATCATGAAATTGGATGAAAGTCTCAACTCACAATGTAAAATACCTTGCCTTCACTTTTTTTGCTCTCTATTTTCACTTCTGCTTTCTGTTTTTGGTTTCCTCTTAGCATGTATGTTTTGCACACACGAAAAAATAAATAACTGTTGTCCATTTTATATTAAGAGTAATTGCAACATGCAATTATTCCTTAAATCATCAAAAACTGCCCACAAAATTGCTAACAAAACTGCCATTAGCAATTAATAAAACAAATCCAATTATGTTGGATCCCGGATCCCGATGTTGGATCTGGGTTTGGGTTTTGGGCCATCTTGGGTGAACTCAACCCAAGGCCCACATAACCCAACAAGACCTTTAAAGTTAGACTAGTAGTAAATGGTTATACTCAGAAGAAGGGAGTTGACTGTGAAGAAACTTTCTCACTAGTAGCTATACTTAAGTCTATTCGGATTCTTCTTTCCATTGCTACGTGTCTTGATTATAAGATTTGGCAAATGAATGTCAAGACTACATTTTCGAACGGTAATCTTGATGAAAGTATCTATATGGTATAACCAAAGTGATTCATATCCCAAGATCAATAGCAAAAGGTTTGCAAGTTGCAAAGGTCCATTTATGAACTTAAGCAAGCATCTCAATCCTAGAATATAAGATTTGATATTTCAATCAAGTCTTATGGTTTTAAGCAAAACATCGATGAACCTTGTGTATGCAAATGGATTATTGATAAGAAAGTGGCTTTCCTTGTACTTTACGTTGACAATATTCTACTTATCAGAAATGATATAGGACTACATAAAGATTTGACTCGCTAGTCAATTCTAAATGAAAGATTATGTCCTTAGGATCCAATAATACGGGATCGCAAGAACAAACTGTTAGCCTTGTATTAGGCATCGTATATCGATAATATTCTTGTACAATTTTCGATGCAAAACTCCAAGAAAAGTCATTTACCTTCTCATCGTGGAGTTCATTTGTCTACAAAATGGTGTCCTAAAACATCTCAAGAAATTAAGAATATGAGAGAGATTTCTTATGCATCTACAATAGGCAGTCTAATATATGCTATGTTATGCACAAGACCAGATATATGTTATTAAGTGAGAATAGTTAGTCGTTATCAATCCAATCCAAGATTTGATCACTGGGTGACTGTAAAACATATTTTTAAGTATCTTTAGAGAATGAGAAACTATATGTTAATGTATTATGGAGAGGATTTGATCCTATTAGGATATATAGATTTTGATTTTCAGTCGGACAAGGATTCTAGGAAATCCACATTTGGATCAATGTTCACCCTTGGTAGTAGAGCCATTGTATTGAGGAGTGTTAAGCAATCATGCATTGCTGACTCCACTATGAAAGCGAATATGTAGCAACTTATGAAGTGGCTAAAAAAGCATTATGGCTACGTAAATTCTTAATTGATTTGGAAGTTGTTCTAGATATGGATAAATCATTCATCCTTTATTATGATAATAGTGGTGCAATGACCAATTTCAAAGAACCAAGAAGCCATAAACAAGGGAAGCATATAAAGAGGAAATATCATCTCATTAGGGAGATCGTACAAAGAGGAGATGCAAACGTGATGAAGATTGCATCACAAGACAACCTTGTTGATCCGTTTACAAAGACCTTAACTGCTAAAATGTTTGGAGGTCATGCAGAGGGTCTACGATTACGAGACATGTCTCATCTACTCTAAGGCAAGTGGGAGATTGTTAGGGTTTCTGCCCTAAGAGCTTACAATTATGTAAACGGTTTTATAAATATTAATAAAGTATTTATTTTATTCAATTTATATATTTTTGCAAACATTATATGTATCATGAAAAATATCCTTGATTATTGATGTAATTTCAAACTAAGTATGTAAGTGTTATATACTAGCAGATTTAGTTTGAGATAAGTAATCTAAAGATTTTATAGAAAGCAAACAAAGTTGGGTACTTTATTTATGGTAAATCTATAGTTACGGTCTATTTTGTATTCGGTAAGATAGTCTTATCCAAGACTATTTATGTGGTGACATAGAGATAGAAACACTTTATATAATAAAGACTATATGGGACTAAACCACGATAAACATGAGTCTTTAATTAATATCCGTTAAATGTAGATATTTATATTTATCGATCAGATGATCATATATGAATTGATTTTAATCTTAAATGTATTATGGACTACTACTTGTTGAGTTATATCTTTTGATTTACATGGGTGAGATCAATGTAGATGTCCGCTTAATAATTTTGTACTTTAGGGATATAATTTAGTAAGTAACTAGGAACATTCTATATAATAGTGAAATCTACTTCTTTTTGTAAGAAGTATAGAAGTAATACCCTTAAGGGTTGATTCACGTGTTGAACAATAAGAGCGCTCAACTTTTTGTTCATAAGTAAACGGAAAGATAAATTTATAAGTTGTTATGAATATATTATTCATTAGAAAATCAATGGTACTTAAGAATTCATATATAATTAGATAAGTAAAACAGACATTTTGACCTAACTCTAATTATGAACTATTTATGGAGGATCAAATCATATACAATGATTAAATCAATGACCATTGAAAATTTCAAATTGTATAAAAACATCTGCAATTTTAAGAGTGCAATTTTATGTTTTTAATGGAATAACTCTAAGGTTAATAATAGTAAAATATTTAATTAAAGAGTTTAATTAATCATTCTAATGTTATTAGAGCTTAAAATTGTAGATATTGGATCCCTTTGATAGTTTATTTCATTATCAGAAATATGTATATATAATATTATAATTAGACCGTCCAATTACAATTGTTATATAAGTAGCAAAATTTGTGTTCACTTGATATTTGAATAATATTAATTATTTAAATTATTTAATAATTAACTAGTTAATTACTAATTATGAATTAATAATTATTTCATTGACTTTTTAAGTGGTCTTGAATTCGATTCTCAGTAGTGACTTTGACATAAATTAATTATGAATTAATTTATTAGAGGTCACGAGTTCGATTTCTCAATATAACATGAATTAATTTTGAATTAGTTATGTTATGTGGGGCAAAAATTTAATTTTAATAAACTTAGGATTCAATATTAATTTTGATTAATTAAAATGCTAAATGGTTGCTTATAAATAAAAAAAGAAATACTTTTCTTTTTTAAACATAGAAGTTATTTTGGTTTTTGCTAAAAGAAATCAATAGCAAGTGATCACAAATATAATTATGCTCTCTTATTGGTATTTTTCGGATCCAATAAATGGGCTGGTAAAAACCTAATAGAAGTCCAACAAATCAACCCAATGAAATGGCCCAGTAGAAAAGACCCGGTTTATCAATGTCAAGCCCAGCGAGCTCACATCCCTCATTGCTTATAGATCGTTACTAGCATTATACAATTCACTCCATACACAGCTCGTCATTCAGCGAGATACAGCTCAATGGTCGCTCGATGCAGTGTACAGTTCGTTCAATGATCAACTAAAAAGAAATTTTTCAGAAAAGGCAATCACCCGATTTGATCGTGATTCTCTCATCAGAATTGGAAACAAATTCAAATTTAAACTCAGTCAACATGATCCCAAGCTTTACGAAGCAATTCCCTGATTCAACGCCAATTGATTAGGAAGTGTAATTAATTCATAATTCTTTTCCTGTTTTATCTCTTCCAAAATTGTAACGCCTCTTTCTCTATAAATAGAGACTAAATTCATTGTAACAGATATACACAAGCAATACTATACTATCACTCTGTAGAATTATTGAGAGATAGTTATGGACGTAGGCTTTTTGGCTGAACCACGTTAAAAATCTCGTTTGCGTGCCGTATTTATTCTTCACCCTTTTTACCTTTTTCTTTACTGTTTGCTTTGTTTGAGATTGATTGTAGGTATTGGGTATTAAGCTCTCGTCAACCAGAAATCAACGTCGACATTTTGGCTCTAGAAGGAAGGCCCAGACTACAATTAGTTTTGCTGCAATTCCTCGGTTTTCGATAGACATGGCAAGAATAAAAACAATCAAATATGTGGGCTCACAGGCTGACCAAACAGAGAGTCAGACCAGTCAACATCAACGTGATGCGCAGCAGGTGGAAGACGCGCTCATGCCTGTAACAGGCATGTCTTACGGACAGGCAGGTGGTGCTGCAGCAGGCATGCCTCCCTTGCCTCCTCGCCAACCATTCCAATCGCCCCAACAGTTGAAGGGCTACAAGCGTGGCACCAAAGATAAAAGACGTTGGAGCTTATGGTTCGACAACATGCAGATGTTGTCAATATGTTGGTGCAGGCCCAGGCGTAGAACGCGCCCAGGATTAAGATTAAGGCTCCAAGGCAAGCATATCTGCAACATGGAGTGCAGGTGCCAGAAAGGCCAGTTAGAGAGGTGTAGCGACCTACTGGCTCAGCTTGCTCTTCTAATTCGCGTTCTAGAGCTGGAAGTTGCCCCGTTCGCGAGGAAAGAGAAGTCGCGCACCCTGCAAGCCTGGTGATAAGGGTGAGTCGGGATGGAAGCAGACATGTGGAAGCTGGCCATGATAGAGTCCGAGCTGCATTTCGGTATGAGGGCGAGGTAGATGATCAACGATATATGAGGTTGCATTGAGCTGATGCCTCGTTCAGAGAGAGCCAGAGATATAAACCTGAGCGCCGCTCTCTAGGTCGTGATCATAGAAGGAGACACGGACCCCGAGACCCATACAAGCAATATTATACTGTCACTCTGTAGAATTATTGAGAGACAGTCGTGGACGTAGGCTTTTTGGCTGAACCACGTTAAAAATCTCGTTTGCGTGCTGTATTTATTCTTCACCCTTTTTACCTTTTTCTTTACTGTTTGCTTTGTTTGAGACTGATTGCAGGTATTGGGTATTGAGCTCTCGTTAACCAGAAATCAACGTCGACATTTTGGCTCTAGAAGGAGGGCTCAGACTACAATTAGTTTTGCTGCAATTCCTCAGTTTTCGATAGACATGGCAAGAATAAAAACAACCAGATATGTGGGCTCACAGGCTGACCAAACAGAGAGTCTAACCAGTCAACACCAATGTGATGCGCAGCAGGTGGAAGATGCGCTCATGCCCATAGCAGGCACGTCTTACGGACAGGCAGTTGGTGCTGCAGCAGGCATGCCTCCCTTGCCTCCTCGCCAACCCATTCCAATCGCCCCAGCAGTTGAAGGGCTACAAGCGTGGCACCAAAGATAGGAGGCGTTGGAGCTTATGGTTCGACAACATGCAGATGTTCTCAATATGCTGGTGCAGGCTCAGGCGCAGAACGCGCCCAGGATTGAGATTGAGGCTCCAAGGCAAGCATATCTACAGCATGGAGTGCAGGTGCCAGAAAGGCCAATTAGAGAGGTATAGCGACCTGCTGGCTCAACTTGCTCTTCCAATTCGCGTTCTAGAGTTGGAAGTCGCCCCGTTCGCGAGGAAAGAGAAGTCGCGCACCCTGCAAGCCTGGTGATAAGGGTGAGTCAAGATGGAAGCAGACATGTGAAAGCTGGCCATGATAGAGTCCGAGCTGCATTTCGGTATGAGGATGAGGTAGATGATCAACGATATATAAGGTTGCATTGAGCTGATGCCTCGTTCAGAGAGAGCCAGAGATATAAACCTGAGCGCCGCTCTCTAGGTCGTGATCATAGAAGGAGACACGGACCCCGAGACCCATACAAGCAATACTATACTGTCACCCTGTAGAATTATAGAGAGACAGTCGTGGACGTAGGCTTTTTGGCTGAACCACATTAAAAATCTCGTTTGCGTGCCGTATTTATTCTTCATTCTTTTTACCTTTTTCTTTACTGTTTGCTTTGTTTGAGACTGATTGCAGGTATTGGGTATTGAGCTCTCGTTAACCAGAAATCAACGTCGACATTTTGGCTCTAGAAGGAGGGCTCAGACTATAATTAGTTTTGCTGCAATTCCTCGGTTTTCGATAGACATGGCAAGAATAAAAACAACTAGATATGTGGGCTCACAGGCTGACCAAACAGAGAGTCTAACCAGTCAACACCAATGTGATGCGCAGCAGGTGGAAGATGCGCTCATGCCCATAGCAGGCACGTCTTATGGACAGGTAGTTGGTGCTGCAGCAGGCATGCCTCCCTTGCCTCCTCGCCAACCCATTCCAATCGCCCCAGCAGTTGAAGGGCTACAAGCGTGGCACCAAAGATAGGAGGCGTTGGAGCTTATGGTTCGACAACATGCAGATGTTGTCAATATGCTAGTGCAGGCTCAGGCGCAGAACGCGCCCAGGATTGAGATTGAGGCTCCAAGGCAAGCATATCTACAGCATGGAGTGCAGGTGCCAGAAAGGCCAATTAGAGAGGTGTAGCGACCTACTGGCTCAGCTTGCTCTTCCAATTCGCGTTCTAGAGCTGGAAGTCGCCCCGTTCGCGGGGAAAGAAAAGTCGCGCGCCCTGCAAGCCTGGTGATAAGGGTGAGTCAAGATGGAAGCAGACGTGTGGAAGCTGGCCATGATAGAGTCCGAGCTGCATTTCGATATGAGGGCGAGGTAGATGATCAACGACATATGAGGTTGCATTGAGCTGATGCCTCGTTCAGAGAGAGCCAGAGATATAAACCTAAGCGCCGCTCTCTAGGTCGTGATCATAGAAGGAGACATGGACCCCGAGACCCATAGGTGGAGGAACTTCTTCAGAGGGTCCAGCAGCTTGAAGCACGACCTAGCGCCCCAGACTAGCGTGAGCACTACGGAGAAAGGGCTCTGTTTACCAGGGAGATTGAAACACAACCTCTTCTTCATAGGTTCAAAGTCACAAGTATCCAGCAGTATAATGGGAACAGCGACCACTATGACTACCTTGACGTGTTTAATTTCCAAATAGATTTGCAGACGGACAACCCATTGGTGAAGTGTCGCGTCTTCCTAACTACTTTAGAGGACATTCCACAGACTTAGTTTAAGAATCTCCCAGCTCGCAGCATAAGAAGTTGGGAAGAGTGCCAGCAGAAGTTCGTTAGCCAATACAAGGCTTTGAGAATGCAGTTCGCACCATCCTGTCATTTGGCCACCATCTTTTAGCATTAGGGCAAATCATTGAAAAACTACATCACTAGGTTCAGACACGAGGTCGCTACTGTTGAGAGCCCATTAGACGAGAGTATATTGACTACGATCTCAGCAGGACTTCGCAAGGATGGAAAGTTGTACGAAAGCATTTACAAGTCCCTAGTGAAAAGCCTGAGAGAATTCTATAAGCGAGCTGCAAAGGAAATCAGGTGAAAAGAGACCTTTGGCCCAAAAAAGCCCAACCAGAAGAACGAAGCGGGCGGTTCCAGCCAGTCAAAAAAGAGAATAATGGCAGGAATGAAGGTGAAGGTAAAGGCAGTGGCTCCAGCAATCAGATTGCTAAAAAGGCTATGAGAGAGCCCAGGATTGAGCGACCTCAGCGTCAAGGTCGCTATGATGGTTACAACATCCTGTCGGATTCACAAGACAAGATCTTTGCAGTAGAAAGAAATAGGGAAGATTTCGGAAAGTCCAATCCTTTGAGAGCCCCTATTCAGCACAGAGATAGGAGTAAGTTTTGTGCTTATCATAATGAGGTCGGACACAATACTTCTGATTGTTGGGCGTTGAAAGAAGCCATTGAAAGGTTAATTAAAAGTGGTCGCTTGAGAGATTACGTGGTGAGACCTGCAGACTCATGACCTTTGCAATAACGACCTCAGTAGCAACAATAGTCAGCACAGAAACAACCCCAGTGAGCTCCCGAGCCAGAGCACGAACCTACGGTAAGGATAATTTTTACTATTCATAGTGACCCCCATATTGCAGGTGCTTCAAATAGGTTGCACGAGAGGTATGTTCGAGAAGCAAATTATACCTTGCAGGTCAGTGGATCGGAGGGACTTGCAAAGAAGGCAAGGATGACCTCAGATGAAATTGTGTTCACCCAGAAAGATGCTAGAGGCGTGGTTTGGCATCACAATGATGCACTTGTCATCCAAGTCAACATCAGCAATATGGAGGTGCGACGTATCATGATCGACACTAGGAGCTCGATCAATGTCATGTATAGGAGTTGTTTTGACCAAATGGGGCTAGGAGCAGAGCAATTAAAGCCTTCCCCAAGCCTTTTTATGGCTTCACTGGAGATGCTGTTGTATCAGTGGGCCAGATTAAGCTGCCACTTACACTCAGGAAGCAGGTCGTCAAGCTACTGTGTTGGCGGATTTTTTAATCATTGATTGCCCATCAGCCTACAATATGGTCCTAGGAAGACCAGTGATGAATGACCTAGATGTGATCACTTCAATCGGGACCCTTACCATCAAGTTTCCAACCCTTAATAGCATTGGATGTGTTCGGGGAGAGCAGCACTTGACTAGACACTGCTATAAAGATGTTATAAAGATGAGTGTCAAAGGAAAGAAAGTAAACGTGGTTTCAGGGGGTGAGCCACGAGCTATGACTCAAAAGGGGGTTAGTCATGATCTTGACCCTCGTGAAGTGGATGCAGACCGAGCTACTAGGCTAGTGAAGGAGCGAGAGCATGTTTAAGTCAGTGAGGTAGATCCTAAAAGATGTTTGTAGTTAGGAAGAGGCCTAACTCCAAAAGTAAAAGCCCAGCTCGCTAACTTTCTGAAGATGAACCTGGATGTATTTGCATGGAATCATAAAGATATGGAGGGGATAGATCCTAAGGTCATGTCACATAGGTTGAACATTAATCCCCATCACAAGTCAGTCCACCAGAAGAGGAGACCAATGATGGGGGTGCGTTACTTCGCACTGAAGGAACAGATAGACAAGCTGCTAGCAAACAAGTTTATCCGCGAAGCTTACTATCCAACTTGGGTCGTCAATCCTATGCTTGTAAAGAAGAAAAATGGGAAGTGGAGAACTTGTATAGATTTCACAAATTTAAACAAGGCATGCCCAAAAGATAGTTTCCCCTTGCCCAGAATAGACCAGCTCGTAGATGCAACAGTTGGACATCAACTCATGAGCTTCATGGATGCATACTCGGGCTATAATCAGATTCCAATGAATCCCGAGAATGAAGAGCACACCTCATTTGTGACAGATCGCGGCCTATACTGTTATAAGGTGATGCCCTTCGAGTTGAAGAATGCAAAAGCGACCTATCAGCGCTTGGTGAATATGATGTTTGAAGAGTAGATCGAGAAGACCGTGGAGGTCTATGTCGATGATATGTTAGTGAAATCCAAGCAGACAGGTGATCATGTGCGCGACCTGGAGGAGATGTTTCAGATTTTAAGAAGCTACCGAATGAAGTTGAATCCGCATAAATGTGCATTTGGGGTAGCCTCGAGCAAATTTCTTGGCTTCATGGTGAATACTAGGGGCATTGAGACCAATCCAAAGAAGATCAAAGCATTGATTGATATGAGATCTCCTACTCAGATCAAAGATGTACAAAGTCTTAATGGCCAGGTCGTAGCGTTTAGCAGGTTCATCTCGAAGGCAATAGACAAGTGTATTCCTTTCTTTGATGTGTTGAAGAAGGCAAAGAGCTTCGAGTGGACTGAACAGTGTAAGGTGTCTTTCCATCAACTGAATGAGTATATGGGACGAGCTCCACTCCTTTCCAAGCCCAAAGAAGGAGAAAAACTCATTTTATACTTGGGAGTGTCTCAGCAGGCTTTGAGTGATGCATTGGTGAGAGAAGAAGAGAAGACGCAGCTTTGAGTGTATTATGTAAGTAAAAGGCTGCAAGATGCTAAAACTAGGTACTCGCAGATGGAGAAGCTCGTTTATTGCCTGGTAGTCGCATCAGGGAAGCGGCGACCTTATTTTCAAGCCCACACGATTGAAGTCCCCACCCAATATCTGCTGAAGCAGGTTCTCCAGAAAGCCGACATGTAAACTCTTAGCTCTGACTGCTAAAGTCCCAACGTGAGAAATTAAGTTAGAGAGATAATATATAACTCTCTACGTTTAATTGATTGAATTTCATGGCCTCCGAAAGCATTAAATTAAGAGTACGACGAAAATCGTCGGTTATGAAAATCTAAGTAGCATATTAATAAAATCCAAGTTAGGATTTTATAATAGTGATCAATGATAATTCGAATTTAAAAATTCGATTAAAAAGAGAGAGTTAAGATCAATAATTCAAGCTTGACGATCAAAGGAAAATGTTAACGAAACGAGAATTAAAACAAGTATAGATGGGCTAAATTGAGAATCAAAGAAAGGAAATGAGAGTTAGATGAAATTAAAGAGAGTTGGGACAAGATGTAATTAAGAAGAGTTGATGACTATATAATCAAACCTTAGCTGATTTGTTTCAGCAAAATCACAGCAAATTCAGCCCCTTTCAGTCGAGAGAACGAGAGAACTTTCGAGAGAGAGAGAGAGAGAGACCAGCAAGCATTTCAGATGTGAGCCATGAGGGAAGAACCAGAAGAGAAGAAGAGAAGCAACCAGCAAGCAAGGAAACTAAGGGGCTGCTGGTCGAGCAAGAAGGCAGCAGCTGAACCAAAACAGTTCAGACGTGGAAGCAGAAGCAGAACCAGACGCGCAGGACAGCTCGCGCAAGAGCAGCTCGCGAGGGAAGAAGCTCCTGGCCCTGAACTGCAGCAGGCTGGGCAGCAAAGGAAGAGGAGAGGGAGGAGACATGAAGGAGAAGAAGCACCAGCAGCTGCTGGTCGTGAGAAACAAAGCAGAAACGCGAGCTGGTCGCGAGCAGATCCGCGAGCACAACCGCGAGCCAATCGCGAGGAAGCTGGTCGGCCAGGAAAGAAAAGGGAGGAACCACCACTCAAGTTGCCTTCCAAGCCCTCAAATCTCCTTCCAAGACTCTTCTCAACTCCCTAAGCTAAGAACCAAGTAAGATTTCAGCTTGGTTTTCTTTGATGTTCTGCTGAAACAGAAAATGGTGACAGCTTGTGTAATTGTTGTTGATTTGTTGGATGATTGCTCTTCAAACCTTAATAGAACCTTATATGATTGTTATAGAATCATCAATGATGAGTTTTGAGTGTAATTACTGCCATAAATTGATGTAAATGGGCTGTTATATCCTCCCTCAAAGTAGAAACCGAAAATGGTTACACATGCACTCTAAGTTGATGATAAAAGTTGTGAGTGAAATTTGAGCAATTAATTGACCAAGTTAGATTTATGTATGTATTAGAGACTTGAAGGGCAGTAGTTAGATCTTGAAATTAGATGGTTTAGAACCCAAGTTGAGCACAAGAAAGGGGTTAGAAGAGTTAGAAAATTTTTAGAACTTCGAAAGAGTAGTTTCAACAAGATTAGTGATTCCCGAGCTCAAATTTGAGTTAGAGGAGACCTGACCATATTTGGCTTATTTGGGGGTGTTCTACACCTCAAATGATGCTTAGGAACCATAGAAAACCATAGGTTTTGGAACGGATCGAATCCGATAAAAATTGTGCAAGTTATGCACAATATAGTGCCGTTAGAGCTCTGAGAAGTGAAACAGCTAGCTTAATGCAATTTTTATGGTTTGAAATGAGTTTGGTTAGTCATTATTAGTTGAATGAAGTTTAGTTATGGAAGAAAATCTAGTGTCGCTAACCCGAAACCAAGAGTTTGCAAAACGTGCATTAAATTACACCCGAAAGTGTCCAAAACGGACGTTTTCATTAAAATTGACTTAGCAAATGATAATATTTCTCAATGAAATTTGTCGTGTGACTAGAATGTGATATAAGTGAGCCATAGGAAAAAGAACGAAGGAAAACGGAGCCCCGAGCAGCAGGTTATCGCCTGTTCTGTCAAGGGCTGTCCATTTTAAATAAAATTGTGATTTTTCGTTTTAAGCCTCCGACAAGTAAAGGGACCGTGTGGGGGATATCCCTAGGGCTCCAAAACTAAAACTTTTCCACAAGAATCGGGATTAGAGAGTCTCGATTGAGTAGAAACAAGTTAGGAGGATATATAGAGAAAAATGGTCTTAGTTGAGATTCTTGACCTTATAGTTGAGAATTGAGTTTTGTTATTAATAATGATGAGAAAATATTGTGTAGGTGACGAGCCTCGTCGAGACGCTTGACACGGAGTGACGCGGCTTCGAGGTAAGTGGTTCGCCACTTATGAGTGTTTAAATTCTATATCAATTCATGATTATTCATAATGGATATTGTAACTAAGTAAGAAATGAAAATGAAAAGGATTTTCAATGTTAATGTTCAAGTTAAGCATATAGATTCCTATGGAATCTATATTGTACTAGAAACTAATACTAAGTTGTTATAGAAAGAGTAAAATGAGAAAGTTTTCAGAAGATGTAAAACTAGTGAGTTTTGTGCTTTTGCACTTGAAGAAATTGATTATAAAACCCATGTATATGCCTTAAAAGTTTATGAGAGTTAGCGCTACGTGACGACGCAGAAAATTCCGTCCGTAGTCGCTCAGAGTATAGAGAAATTAGCACTACGAGACGACGCAGAAAATTCCGTCCGTAGTTGCTCAGTTTCCTAGAAAATATAAGCGCTACGTTGCGATGCAGAAAATTCCGCACGTAGTTGGTTAATTAACAGTTAGCGCTACGAAGCGATGCAGTAAATTCCGCTCGTAGTTGCCTAGAGTTTTAGCACTACATTTGCGATGCAGAAAATCCCGCATTGTAGTTGCTCAGTGATAAGATTTAGCGCCCTACGTACGATGCAGTAAATTCCGTAACGTAGTGGTTGAGATGTATTAGTAAGCTTCACGTTGGCGTTAGTTAAAATCGCCCGTGATGGTTAGAACGAGTCAAGGGTATACATGGAGAGTTTTAAAGAAAATTTTAAGACTTATAAATTGTATGTTAGTATGTGTGATATGATATCCTATGATGTTATCGCACTAACTTGTTGTTCGTTTTGTAGCTTGTTTGTTTTCATTTCGTGCCACCGCCGGACGAGACCGACTTTTGCTTATATATATATATCTATAGGTGGGCAATCGCGCAAGACGCTGGGATATATTTTGTATATGTATTTAATCGCGTATATTTTGAATTTGAATGTTGTAGGGCTTGTAAAAGTGATAAGTATTCTTGCATTTATACATTTGGTGCACTTGTGTATCTTATGAATTGTTTATGTTTATGAAACTGTGATGAATGATGCATGATTGATAATAAAGAAGTTGGGAGGTTTACAGAAATAGTTGAAGTGTTGTTTCTCGACAGGTAAATTTTGGTTTATCAAAAATGCAGCCGTTATGCTGTCGAAAATTTTATAAAATGAGTTTGAAATAGAAAAGCGAAAAATTTTATCACTCCCAACCAGTTACAGAAAATTCAAATCACTAAGTTTTAACGAGTAAACCGGAGAAGAAGTTAGGGTTCGCTTCTCGGATGTCTTCGATCCGACAAGTCGGGTTCGATGAGTCCGTTGAAGTGCCCGGCAGGATCCTCCAGACAAGAGCTTAGATAAGGTCTGGGAAGGGTCCTGTCAAGTTGGTATCAGAGCCCGGTTCTCGTTCAGTTGAGAAAAAGTTTTAAAAGAAAAGTTTGAGCTATTTCGCACAAATTGTGCGCTAGTTATGCTTAAGGCACGAAGTTACTTGTGCATGCATTATTTTTAAAGATTTTGAGAGTTATGCTTTCATCGATTGCATAAGCTAAAGTATAAGTTATAGTATTTGAATTCAGCATGTTATGAATATGCTTCGAAGCAAGTTGCTAAGTAGAAAGTTATGCATAAGATTGTGAGTTAAATATTGCATGAAATTATCATGCCAGATTATATTGAGCTAGTTGTTGAAATTTAAATTTCGTGATTTGTGGCTATTAGTGTATTAGTACACGCTTAGCTATGCAGCATAGAGATCGTCCGAGGACGAGACGGGTAGCCACAGAGGCACCCACACCAGATAGAGAGCAGGTTGACGAGTCTGTCAACGTGCCAGAAAGTTCTGCACACCCAGAGCCATCACAGTCAGTACGACCAGAGCCTGCCCCAGGACCTACTCCAGGGCAGATGGAGCAGATGGCCCAAATGTTAACCGCGGTCCTTAAGCACTCGCGGGAGACAGGGGCAAGTGTAGAGCGCGCCTGCAGGTTAGGCGCGAAGCCATATGACGGGACTGGGGATCCCGAGAGAGCATGGTCATGGCTAGAGATGAATGAAGAAATATTTCAGATCCTAAGATGCACCGAGGATCAGATGGTCATCTTCTCAGCCTTCTGACTGAAGGATCGCGCCAAGGACTGGTGGAAGGCGCATCAGAGAGCCCACTCAGAGGGAGTCACTTGAGCCGAGTTCAAGAGAGAGTTTACAGACAGATTTTTCCCCAAGAGCTATAAGGATGCTAAAATACAAGAATTTTACAGATTGGAGCAGGGGGACTCCTCAATGCCAGAATATGAGAAGAAATTTCCAGAGTTGATCCGCCTCGTTCCATGCTTTGCAGAGAATGAGGAAGAAAAGATCAATAGATTTATGGTAGGTCTTAACCCCGCGGTTAGGACCATTGTGACATCTGCCTCGCATACTAGATATGGACAGCTGGTAGAGGCAGCCACCAGAGTAGAGCAGAGCGCACAGACCGTTGTAGAGTCCAAGTTGAAATTCAGTCAGAAGCGGAGCTGGACCGGTAGCCATCAGGGAGAGTCCAGCAAGGTACCCAAGAGTGGGCAGCGCTCAGCAGGGTCACAGAGTCGGCAGCAGAGTCAGAGACCCCAGACCAGTCAGAGTCCTATTCGTTCATCAGCAGGGTCCAGGAGCCAGCAAAGCTGGAGGAGTTGACCAGTGTGTGGTAGGTGTGGCCGGTTACACTACGGTGAGTGCCTACAGGGCAAGACCAGATGCTTTCGGTGTGGACGGGAGGGCCATTTTATTAGAGACTGTCCTAGTGCAGGTAGAGATATACCCCCCAGAGGACAGCCAGGTAGACCTCCCAGAACACCGACAGGTAGACCCCTCAGTCAGGCCGCCAGAGTATATACAGTGACCCAGCAGGCGGCAGATGCTACACCAGATGTGGTCACAGGTACCATCTCTTTATTTGATACTGATGCTCATGTATTGGTGGACCCAAGAGCCACCCATTCTCTTATTTTTCGAGAGCTCATAGATAGAGTTGGGATGGAGTTGAGTCCGACCAAGTGTAGCATGGTAGTGTCACTTCCCACAGGTGATTCGCTTATTGCGGATAGAGTCTACATGGGAAGTAAGGTGACTATAGCAAGTCATGAGTTCGAGGCTAATTTAATAGTACTCGATATTCATGACTTTGACATCATTTTGGGAATGGATTGGTTATCCAAGCATCGTGCGACAGTAGATTGTTATAGAAAAGAAGTTCAGTTCAGCAAGCCTGGGGAACCAGATGTGATCTTTTGTGGAGAGCGGAAAATACTCTCTACAAGTTTAGTAAGCGTGATTCGTGCGAACAAGATGCTCCGTAAAGCATGTCAGGGGTACTTGGTCTATGCAATAGAAGCTAGAGACAGAGAGCTACAGTTAGCAGAAGTCCCGGTGGTGAACGAGTTCTCTGATACATTTCCCGAGGACCTTTTAGGACTACCCTCGGATAGAGAGATTGAGTTCGATATTGAGCTAGCACCTGGCACAGAACCCATCTCTATAGCTCCGTATCGGATAGCACCAGCGGAGCTAAAGGAATTGAAAGTGCAAAGGGAAGATGTTCCCAAAACAGCCTTCAGAACTAGATATGGGCATTATGAGTTCTTGGTGATGCCATTCGGCTTAACCAATGCCCCAGCAGCCTTTATGGATCTGATGAACCGTGTCTTCAGACCATATTTAGACAAGTTTGTCATAGTCTTCATCGATGACATCCTGGTGTATTCAAGTAGTAAAGAGGAACATGCAGAGCACTTGAGAATTGTATTGCAGACTCTAAGAGAGCATCAGCTGTATGCAAAGTTTAGCAAGTGCCAGTTTTGGCTAGATCGCGTGGCATTTCTGGGACATGTAGTATCAGCAGAGGGTATTTCAGTAGATCCCCAGAAGATAGAAGCTATTGTAGATTGGAAGCCACCCACGAGTGTAACAGAAGTCAGAAGCTTCTTGGGTTTAGCTGAGTATTACAGAAAGTTTGTAGAAGGATTCTCCAAGATAGCTACTCCACTGACCAAGTTAACAAGAAAAGAAGAGAAGTTCATTTGGTCAGAAGCCTGTCAGAGCAGTTTTGATGAGTTAGAGCAAACGCTGACTATAGCACCAGTGCTTACACTTCCCTCCGGAAGTGAAGGATTTACAGTATATTGCGATGTCTCCAGGCAAGGTTTAGGTTGTGTGTCGATGCAGCATGATAGAGTGATAGCTTATGCTTCAAGGCAATTAAAGAAGCATGAAGTGAACTATCCAACACACGACTTAGAGTTAGCAGCTGTAGTGTTCGCTTTAAGAATATGGCGACACTATCTCTATGGAGTACCTTGCAGGATCTTCACTGACCACAAGAGCCTACAGTACCTGTTCACGCAGAAAGACTTGAACATGAGACAGAGAAGGTGGATAGAGCTTATTAAAGACTATGACTGCACCATCGAATACCATCCAGGCAAAGCAAATGTAGTAGCAGATGCACTAAGCAGGAAACCCTCTAGTTCCCTAGCCCAGCCTAGAACAGAGTACTTGCAGATGCTAGTAGAGTTGAGATCTATGAGATTCAGTTTAAAGACAGCAGAATCAGGCGCTCTAGTAGCAGCTTTCCATGTTCGGCCAGTGTTAGTAGATAGAGTTAGAGACTTACAAGCTCATGATAAATACTTGATAGAATTGAGAAGCAAGATAGAGGCTGGACAGCAGAGTAGCTTCACTTTGCGAAGTGATGGAACACTAGTGTTGGGCCAAAGATTATGCGTGCCAGATGTAACAGATTTGAAGAAAGAAATCATGGAAGAGGCACACTCCTCTGCACATGCTATGCATCCAGGGTACGAAGATGTATTGGACTCTAAGAGACCACTATTTGTGGAGAGGTATGAAGAGAGAGATAGCAGAGTTCGTATCCAAGTGCCTAACTTGTCAACAGATCAAGATTGAGTATCAGAAACCAGTAGGTTTACTACAGCCTTTATCCATTCCTGAGTGGAAATGGGAAAGGATCACGATGGATTTCATGACAGGACTTCCCAGGACACAGCGTGGACATGATGCCATTTGGGTTATCGTAGATAGACTGACGAAGTCAGCCCACTTTATTGCTGTTAATCAGACCTATTCTTTGGAAAGATATGCACAGTTGTATGTAGACGAGATTGTGAGGCTACATGGCGCACTACTGTCTATTGTATCAGATAGAGATTCTCGCTTCACTTCTCGATTTTGGCCGAAGCTACAAGATGCCATAGGCACTAGATTACACTTCAGTACTGCTTTTCACCCACAGACAGATAGCCAATCAGAGAGAACCATCCAGACTCTCGAAGATATGTTGAGAGCCTATGTGATGGAATTCAAGGGGAGTTGGGATAATTACCTAGCATTGATAGAGTTTGCCTACAACACTAGCTATCAGTCGAGTATTGGTATGGCACTTTATGAGGCATTGTATGGCAGAAAGTGCAAAACCCCAGTCTGTTGGGACGAAGTGGGGGAGAGAAGATTAATTGGCCCAGAGATTGTCCAAGATACAACCGAGAAAGTAAATATGATAAGAGAGCGGTTGAAGATAGCAAGCGATAGATAGAAAAGCTATGCAGACAATCGAAGAAAAGATTTAAAGTTTGAAGTGGGTGATCAAGTGTTTCTACGAGTCTCGCCCTGGAAGGGTATTCTGAGATTCGGAAAGCGTGGGAAGTTAAGCCCTCGATACATAGGCCCCCATGAGATAGTAGACATAGTGGGTGAAGTGGCGTATCAATTGAGGCTATCATCAGAATTAGCCAATATCCATGACGTATTCCACGTCTCTATGTTACGCAAGTACATAGCTGATCCTTCTGACATTTTGCCAGGGGCAACCAGTTCAGTTGAAGGAAAACTTGACCTACGAGGAGCATCCAGTAAAGATCCTGGATCGTAGAGATCAAGTATTGCGCAACAAAGTGATTCCGCTAGTGAAGGTTCTATGGCGAAATCACGAGTTAGAAGAGGCTACATGGGAGCCCGAAGCACAGATGCGTGCCCAATACCCTCAGTTATTTGAGTAAGGTACGCAATTTAAATTTCGAGGACGAAATTTTTATAAGGGGGGAAGAAATTGTAAACTCTTAGCTCTGACTGCTAAAATCCCAACGTGAGAAATTAAGTTAGAGAGATAATATATAACTCTCTACGTTTAATTGATTGAATTTCATGGCCTCCGAAAGCATTAAATTAAGAGTACGACGAAAATCGTCAGTTATGAAAATCTAAGTAGCATATTAATAAAATCCAAGTTAGGATTTTATAATAGTGATCAATGATAATTCGAATTTAAAATTCGATTAAAAAGAGAGAGTTAAGATCAATAATTCAAGCTTGACGATCGAAGGAAAATGTTAACGAAACGAGAATTAAAACAAGTATAGATGGGCTAAATTGAGAATCAAAGAAAGGAAATGAGAGTTAGATGAAATTAAAGAGAGTTGGGACAAGATGTAATTAAGAAGAGTTGATGACTATATAATCAAACCTTAGCTGATTTGTTTCAGCAAAATCACAGCAAATTCAGCCCCTTTCAGCCGAGAGAACGAGAGAACTTTCGAGAGAGAGAGAGAGAGACCAGCAAGCATTTCAGATGTGAGCCATGAGGGAAGAACCAGAAGAGAAGAAGAGAAGCAACCAGCAAGCAAGGAAACTAAGGGGCTGCTGGTCGAGCAAGAAGGCAGCAGCTGAACCAAAACAGTTCAGACGTGGAAGCAGAAGCAGAACCAGACGCGCAGGACAGCTCGCGCAAGAGCAGCTCGCGAGGGAAGAAGCTCCTGGCCCTGAACTGCAGCAAGCTGGGCAGCAAAGGAAGAGGAGAGGGAGGAGACACGAAGGAGAAGAAGCACCAGCAGCTGCTGGTCGTGAGAAACAAAGCAGAAACGCGAGCTGGTCGCGAGCAGATCCGCGAGCACAACCGCGAGCCAATCGCGAGGAAGCTGGTCGGCCAGGAAAGAAAAGGGAGGAACCACCACCCAAGTTGCCTTCCAAGCCCTCAAATCTCCTTCCAAGACTCTTCTCAACTCCCTAAGCTAAGAACCAAGTAAGATTTCAGCTTGGTTTTCTTTGATGTTCTGCTGAAACAGAAAATGGTGACAGCTTGTGTAATTGTTGTTGATTTGTTGGATGATTGCTCTTCAAACCTTAATAGAACCTTATATGATTGTTATAGAATCATCAATGATGAGTTTTGAGTGTAATTACTGCCATAAATTGATGTAAATGGGCTGTTATATCCTCCCTCAAAGTAGAAACCGAAAATGGTTACACATGCACTCTAAGTTGATGATAAAAGTTGTGAGTGAAATTTGAGCAATTAATTGACCAAGTTAGATTTATGTATGTATTAGAGACTTGAAGGGCAGTAGTTAGATCTTGAAATTAGATGGTTTAGAACCCAAGTTGAGCACAAGAAAGGGGTTAGAAGAGTTAGAAAATTTTTAGAACTTCGAAAGAGTAGTTTCAACAAGATTAGTGATTCCCGAGCTCAAATTTGAGTTAGAGGAGACCTGACCATATTTGGCTTATTTGGGGGTGTTCTACACCTCAAATGATGCTTAGGAACCATAGAAAACCATAGGTTTTGGAACGGATCGAATCCGATAAAAATTGTGCAAGTTATGCACAATATAGTGCCGTTAGAGCTCTGAGAAGTGAAACAGCTAGCTTAATGCAATTTTTATGGTTTGAAATGAGTTTGGTTAGTCATTATTAGTTGAATGAAGTTTAGTTATGGAAGAAAATCTAGTGTCGCTAACCCGAAACCAAGAGTTTGCAAAACGTGCATTAAATTACACCCGAAAGTGTCCAAAACGGACGTTTTCATTAAAATTGACTTAGCAAATGATAATATTTCTCAATGAAATTTGTCGTGTGACTAGAATGTGATATAAGTGAGCCATAGGAAAAAGAACGAAGGAAAACGGAGCCCCGAGCAGCAGGTTATCGCCTGTTCTGTCAAGGGCTGTCCATTTTAAATAAAATTGTGATTTTTCGTTTTAAGCCTCCGACAAGTAAAGGGACCGTGTGGGGGATATCCCTAGGGCTCCAAAACTAAAACTTTTCCACAAGAATCGGGATTAGAGAGTCTCGATTGAGTAGAAACAAGTTAGGAGGATATATAGAGAAAAATGGTCTTAGTTGAGATTCTTGACCTTATAGTTGAGAATTGAGTTTTGTTATTAATAATGATGAGAAAATATTGTGTAGGTGAC
The DNA here is from genome assembly GCA_019925255.1 of Litchi chinensis. Classification (NCBI taxonomy): domain Eukaryota; kingdom Viridiplantae; phylum Streptophyta; class Magnoliopsida; order Sapindales; family Sapindaceae; genus Litchi; species Litchi chinensis. The sequence goes on along the minus strand of CM034467.1, from coordinate 17,293,048 downwards.
GAGCCTCGTCGAGACGCTTGACACGGAGTGACGCGGCTTCGAGGTAAGTGGTTCGCCACTTATGAGTGTTTAAATTCTATATCAATTCATGATTATTCATAATGGATATTGTAACTAAGTAAGAAATGAAAATGAAAAGGATTTTCAATGTTAATGTTCAAGTTAAGCATATAGATTCCTATGGAATCTATATTGTACTAGAAACTAATACTAAGTTGTTATAGAAAGAGTAAAATGAGAAAGTTTTCAGAAGATGTAAAACTAGTGAGTTTTGTGCTTTTGCACTTGAAGAAATTGATTATAAAACCCATGTATATGCCTTAAAAGTTTATGAGAGTTAGCGCTACGTGACGACGCAGAAAATTCCGTCCGTAGTCGCTCAGAGTATAGAGAAATTAGCACTACGAGACGACGCAGAAAATTCCGTCCGTAGTTGCTCAGTTTCCTAGAAAATATAAGCGCTACGTTGCGATGCAGAAAATTCCGCACGTAGTTGGTTAATTAACAGTTAGCGCTACGAAGCAATGCAGTAAATTCCGCTCGTAGTTGCCTAGAGTTTTAGCACTACATTTGCGATGCAGAAAATCCCGCATTGTAGTTGCTCAGTGATAAGATTTAGCGCCCTACGTACGATGCAGTAAATTCCGTAACGTAGTGGTTGAGATGTATTAGTAAGCTTCACGTTGGCGTTAGTTAAAATCGCCCGTGATGGTTAGAACGAGTCAAGGGTATACATGGAGAGTTTTAAAGAAAATTTTAAGACTTATAAATTGTATGTTAGTATGTGTGATATGATATCCTATGATGTTATCGCACTAACTTGTTGTTCGTTTTGTAGCTTGTTTGTTTTCATTTCGTGCCACCGCCGGACGAGACCGACTTTTGCTTATATATATATATCTATAGGTGGGCAATCGCGCAAGACGCTGGGATATATTTTGTATATGTATTTAATCGCGTATATTTTGAATTTGAATGTTGTAGGGCTTGTAAAAGTGATAAGTATTCTTGCATTTATACATTTGGTGCACTTGTGTATCTTATGAATTGTTTATGTTTATGAAACTGTGATGAATGATGCATGATTGATAATAAAGAAGTTGGGAGGTTTACAGAAATAGTTGAAGTGTTGTTTCTCGACAGGTAAATTTTGGTTTATCAAAAATGCAGCCGTTATGCTGTCGAAAATTTTATAAAATGAGTTTGAAATAGAAAAGCGAAAAATTTTATCACTCCCAACCAGTTACAGAAAATTCAAATCACTAAGTTTTAACGAGTAAACCGGAGAAGAAGTTAGGGTTCGCTTCTCGGATGTCTTCGATCCGACAAGTCGGGTTCGATGAGTCCGTTGAAGTGCCCGGCAGGATCCTCCAGACAAGAGCTTAGATAAGGTCTGAGAAGGGTCCTGTCACGACACCTCAGGTCGCTTACTCAAGTGGACAGTGGAGCTCGCGCAATTTGATATGTAGTTCAAGTCTAGGACGGCCATTAAAGCCCAAGCCCTAGCAAACTTCATTGCAGAATTTACAAGGCTCGCAGATGAAAAGGCCGAGTCCTCTGAAGGTCCAACATGGGAGCTATATGTCAACAAGTCGTCTAGCGAGTAGAAGGCCGGAGCTGGAATTTTGTTGATTAGTCCTGAAGGCCATAAAATCCTTTGCGCCTTGAGATTTGGTTTTCAGGCCATAAATAATGAAGCTGAGTATGAAACACTGCTCCCAAGTTTGCGATTGGCTAAGGAGATGCGGGCTGAGCAATTAAGGATTTTTAGCGACTCGTAGCTCGTGGTGTGCCACATACTGGGGGAGTATCAGACCAGAGGACCAAAAATGGCTATGTACCTCCAGAAAGTTCATGAAATGCGAAGTACTTTTCAGAAGTACGAGGTGAAGCAGATCTCACAAGCTCAAAACTCACATGCAGACGCACTAGCTCGTCTGACAACCACCCGAGATGCAGATTTTCTTGGGACGATCCCAGTAGAGTTCCTACCAGCTCCAAGTACAGAAGAAAAAAATTCGGTGATGGTCATAACTATGCAACCCAACTCATGGATGAGTCCGATTTTGAGCTATTTGCAAGATGGAAAACTGTTAAGTAATAAATTAGAAGCACGGCGTTTGCTAGCTAGGGCAACTTGATATTGCATCTACGACGACATATTGTATAAGAAAGGGTTTTCAGCCCCACTTTTGAGATGCATTGATGGCCAGGACTGCGACACTGTGATGAAGGAAATATATGAAGGCCATTGTGGGAATTATGCTGGGGGGCTATCTCTGGCTCACAAAGCACTTCCACAGGGTTTGTACTGACCTACTATGAAGTAAGACGTCATCGACCTTGTCAAAAAATGTGATAAGTGCCAAAGGTTCGCCCAGGTTCCACGAGCCCCACCAGCCTATCTTCAACAAATGGTGAACCCATGGCCTTTTGCGATATGGGGGATGGATTTGATCGGGCCACTACCAACAGCTCGTGGAAGATGCAAACATGTCGTGGTCGTAGTGGACTATTTCACCAAGTGGGCAGAAGCAAAGGAGTTGGCAGAAATTTCTACAACGAAGATTGAAAAGTTCGTGTGGAATAATATTATTTGCAGGTTTGGAGTCCCTCAGCAGATTGTGACAGATAACGGACCCAGTTCAGCAACGACCAGTTTCTCAAGTTCTGTAACGACCTGAATATTGTAAAGAGCTTCTTAGCAGTAGACCACCCATAAGCCAATGGCCAGGTCGAAGCTATGAATAAGATTATAAAGCATACTTTGAAGACGAAGCTGGAAGCGAAGAAATGAGCATGGATAGACGAGCTTCAGAAGGTGTTATGGGCTTATAAGACCACAACTCGCAGCACCACAAGTGAGATGCCTTTTTCGATGGTGTACGGATCTAAGGTCATAATCCCGGCAGAACTAGAAGTAACCTTGCAGCGTAAAGCGACCTTCAATCCAAAAGACAACGACCAGCTGCTGGCCACAAACCTTGACCTACTTGAAGAAGCAAGGGAAGCAGCCCAGTTGAGGGTAGCGGTCTATCAGCAAAGGATCGCAAGGTATTATAACAGAAGAGCTTAAGTTCGAAGTTTTAATGTGGGAGATCTAGTACTGTGTCTTATTTTGCCCGGAGCTTGCAAAGCCAGCGATAGGTCCCTAAGCCTAAATTAGGAAAGCCCTTATGTCATTAAAGCGAACTTGGGAAATGGAGCTTACCGTTTAGTCAATGTGAATGGAGCTGAAGTCCCTCGAGCTTAGAACGCTGAGCACCTTCGACCATATTATTGGTAACCTTTTAATCATATGCTCGATTTGTAATCCAATTCTATCAAGATTAATGAAAGCTCTAATTTTCTCATAGTGATTGCATTATTGAGTGATTACTCTAAAATTTTATGTGTTCAAAATTGATGAGTTGTCAAGCTAACAGAGTCCATCCTGATTAGCTCGCTATAACACCCACAGCTCGTCGAAATAGAGCCAACTTGGCAGGCGGTGTTACGTACCCTTGCATAGCTCGCTAAAATAGAGCCAACATGGCAGGTGCGGTTACATACCCTTGCATAGCTCGTCAAAATTAAAGTCACAGCAGGTGAGGGTACGACCCCTGCAAAGCTTAAAATTAAAGCCATAGCAGGTGAGGTTACGACCCCTTGCATAGCTCGTCAACACTTCAATAAAGCATTCCAGGTTCCGACCTAATGCCCGTATTAGAAGATTTTACTATGAATTAACTAATTCAAGTAATTACTCAAGCTATTACATTAGTTTTGTGATTTTAAGCCAGTTTGTGATACATGATAAAATGATTAGCTCGCATGAAGTCTCACAACTTGGAAAATAAAAATGCAATATATAACAGAATAATAGTTCAAGTGCATTCAACATGGAAGATGTGTAAAAAAGAAATTTCCATTAAAATCAAAAGATCCATTACAAATTGAGATTGATGAAGTACAAAGGTTAGCAAAGAAATCAAGTCTAGAAGGAATGAAATGAGGTGAACTATTGGTTGCCTTGATCATGAGATCTCAGAAGAGAGTCATCGCTAGAAGACGAACTAGAGAGTTCAGTGACTTGAACAGGCTCAGCCTGAGAGGTCGCGCCAGGAATCTCCATTGCCAAAGGAAGCGCATTTGATATAATGGGAGACGAGTTAGTTTCTGCCTTGAACCTCTCCACAGCTCGGAGTCCCTTGTCACCGAAGATAGAAAAATACAGCTCAGAATGGGACATCCACAGTGTGAAGAGGAAGTTAATACTCATTTCTTCCTCAACCTCATCTCTGGCTTGAGCATCTTGCACTTCCACTTACTTAGCAGATCTCTCTCTGAAAACCATAAACTTTACACAGGTGTCATGTGTGCGACGGTTAGCAACCTCAACTTCTCGCTGCGTAGCCTCCACTTATTGCTCGACTGCCTCAGCTCGCTTCTTAGCCCCCTCAGCCCATTGCAATGCAGCCTCTACTTGTTGCTCGGTCACCTCAACTCACTTCTCTGCAATCTCAGCTCGCTGTTCTACCTCCTCAGTTTGCTTCGCTGCAGTTTCCACTTGCTTAGCTCGCTTTTCGACTAGTTTAGCTTGCTGCTCAAATTGCTTTGGTTCATCCTTCGCCTTGTTTAATTCATCTTCACAATTGCAAAGCAAGGCGATGAGATGAGACCTTGTAGCTTCATAGTCGTTTTCTACACGCATCAGAGCCTCATCAATTATCTGTCTAGCTATGTTAGCCTCCACCAGCATTGCCTCATGACCCTTCTCGTACCTTCTAGCATTTTGAGCCTCCTCAGTCTCATTATGCGATCTTCAGCAAACCTAGTCCCTTTCCTCTGCTTTATTGATCCAAGAGTGGCCTGAAACTCTACAAGTTAGTATTTAATAAAGTAAGGAAGTAATGAGTTAAAGGAAAGTGAGTTACCAACATTGCATGCCAACCTACGAATTTGTCCAGGTCCAAACCCTTAAGGGGCTTATTTTCCAAGCTTCTCGCATAGGTCATCATAATGTTCGACCAGTTGTTAAGGAAAGATTTTAGATACCTTCCCTCTGGTCCATCTTCAGGGCTTGTCCTGGTTGGTGAAGCAGTGTCCTCAATCGGTGCGACCTCAGGCTTTTTACCCTTGTATACATGATGCCGCATGGTCAAGATGCGAGGACCCATGCTTTTTCTTCCACCCATGCTGGCATCAATTTGGGCCTCCTAGGGTGGGACCTCGAATGGAACTTCCCCCACTCCGGGCTGCGAGTTGGGGGTTGGGACCTGAGAAAGATCTGCTATTGCTGGAGATTGCACCTCACTGGGAGCAGTGACCGAAGGAGCTTTAGCTTTAGTAGGTTGCTTAGAAGGAGCATCTGAAGGGGTTCCAGTCTCAGTAGGTTGCTTCCGAGGAAACTTCAAAAGAGCGAGCTTTCCCCTAGTTGGAGCTCGCTCAGAGGCGGAAGCTGAAGCTGGAGGAATAGTTGTTTGAGATGTATCTATTGGCGAGGTACGAGCTGGAGCCGGAGCCGCTCAGTAGGAACTGGAACTGGTGTTTAAACAGAAGTGGGAAACGGTTCTGCTTGAGCAAAAGCTGGAACTGCTTGACTAGGAGATGAAATCGAAGTTGATCGATCAAAAGTTAAAGATGGTCCTGCTTGAGCAGAAGTTGGAGCCGTCCGAATAGGAGCAGAAGCTGACTCTGCTTGCTAAGTGGAGGCAGGAGCTGGAGGTGATCGGGAAGCAGGAGTGGCCTCTTTTTCGATGGGCACATCAAAGATAGAAGAGAGCTCGAATTCTCTCATGCTCTTTATGTCCCTTATTACTGTCTATCAGTGGAGAAGCAGTAGGAGGAGTGAGGCCATAAGCCCGGAGGAGGTCGTTGTCAAATTTATCACTGATACTCTCTTCACCAGAACTTGTGAGCACCCCGAGAGCCCTCTTCTCCTTATTGCTAAAAGGAGACCTGTCAGCTTTCAGTTCTGCAAAATAATGTGTTAAAAAAAAAATCGTAGTTCACGAGGTATTTCCCCCTTTATATACCTAGACTTAGAACGAAACTGAAGTTTTTAAGACCTTTGAGAGAAAGGCAAGATACGAAAAACCAGCTCGTCTTGTAAGCCCCTACATTGGACTTGCCCTTTGCATCTCCTCGAGGCAGGAGGTTCTTGTAGTCCGATTGACAAGCTGTGAGATAATAAATTTTGTCTAGTTTTTCATCTTTTGAACTACTACCAGCTTTGATGTTGTAAAGATGATTTATGATTTTTGGAGTTGGGGGAGGAAGGCTGTTTTTAAGAAAGGCCAAGGCAATGAGGTTAGTTGCGAGTATGAGTTCGAGGTCAGTTGGAATGGTGAAAGCTTGACTGTGTTCAGGAACTCGATCAAGTAAGGAGGAACTGGGAACCTGAGCCCGTGCCCAAGATATTGGGTACTAATAGCGATGTACCCCTTTGGAGGATAGCATGCGTGGTCGTCATGAGCGGCTGATATCGCACGACAACCCCTAAGGATATGGTATTAAAGAGCGACTCCCTCCAACTCGACAGAATCCATTGTAGAAGAATGATGCGCAAACACCTCGCAAGCTTCCCTCTCCTCGCGAGCTTGCCGCTCCGCTTCGAGTTAGCGAATCACTTCAGGAATGACCCAAGTTGCAAGGTGCTCTAGAACCTCCCCACTTTGAGTTGCCTCATCGACATTACGGACTTCGCTTGAAGCCATCTATGCATGAAAGGGGGTAGGGTTAGGTCGTAGCGAGCAGACTACTGAAATGTTAAAGTTTTCTAAGGAAGTTTCCTATTTTACAGATCACAGATGTCACACAGATTGCTAATATCGTGGGGGGCTCGACCTACAAGGAATGACCTATGAGCTACCTACAGGTACCTTATCCTATAGTTTGCATGTATGGCAATCCACAAATAGTAAACAAATCACAAAGAGACAGGCAACAAGATCAAACCAACAAAAAATGAAGAGTTGTAATCAACAAGAAATGCAGAACCATAAAAACTCAACATCAAAAAAAGTATTCAACTCATTCCAAACACAAAATGTAAGTGCAACGCAACCTTAACACAACAAATATGAACCAAGAACTGAAAGCTTGAAGTTAAAGAAGAAACTTACCATGAACCTTCGTCAAAAATGTGAAAAACGGCGACTGAGAGTAAAGAGTTTGTGAAGAACCGGTGAAAAACGCAGCAAAGAGGACTTGGTGACTGGAGAAAATGACAAGGTGAAATAGAAAATAAAGGGGCTCCACCAGTTTATATAGATGGCCAAGCTCGAGCCCCAACCGTCCGATTTAGAGAGTGTGTGACTGCCCTGAATCCAACGGTGCAGCAAAAGTAACGGCTTTGTAATCATGCAATCGTCAGTTGAAAGACGTGCGCATTAAATGTGTGTGGCACGAGACGTGTCAGTGTTGGTTCAGTTATTGTTTAAACGGTTGCCACGTGTTAGAACTGATGAGATCGAATTTGAAAGAGTGCGAAACAACAATTCAAGTTAGCTTTTATCAACGAGCTCGAGCTCCCAATTCGTAGAACAAACTGAGAGTTAGGGGGCTGATGTTATGGGTATTTTTCGAATCCAATAAATGGACTGGTAAAAGTCTGATAGAAGCCCAAAAAATCAATCCAATGAAGTGGCCCAGCAAAAAAGACCCGATTTATCAATGTCAAGCCTAGCGAGCTCTATAGCTCGTATCAGCGAGCTTACATCCCTTATTGCTTACAAATCGTTACTAGTATTATACAGTTCGCTCCATGCACAGCTCGTTACTCAGTGAGATACGACTCGAAGGTCGCTCGATGCAATGTACAGTTCATTCAATGATCAGCTAAAAGGAAATTTTTCAAAAAATGTAGTGACCCAATTTGATCGTGATTCTCTCATCAAAATTGGAAACAAATTCAAATTTTAACTCAGTCAACGTGATCCCGAGCTTTACAAAGCAGTTTCCTGATTTAATGCCAACTTATTAGGAAGTGTAATTAATTCATGATTCTTTTCCTATTTTATCTCTTCCAAAATTATAACGTCTCTTTCTCTATAAATAAAGGCTGAATTCATTGTAACAAATATATACAAGCTATACTGTCACTCTGTAGAATTATTGAAAAACAATCGTAGATGTAGGCTTTTTGGCTGAACCATGTTAAAAATCTCATTTGCATGCCATCTTTATTCTTCCCCTTTTTACATTTTTCTTTGTTGTTTGCTTTGTTTGAGATTGATTGCAGGTATTGGGTATTAAGCTCTCATCGACCAGAAATCAACATCGACATGCTCATTCTCTTGTTTCTTGGTATAAAGATATATCAGGGAAAGTTAAATGGTGAACAATCCACAGATATCAATATAAAAGACAAAAATCTTATTTTTAACTTTTTATAATATATATTTTACTACTTTATGAATTTAGGGTTCTTGAAACATATAATTCAGCAAAATTCTTATTTTAATAAAAAACAACGGTTGTTTTTCCTTCAATGTCCACATACCATAATTTCTTTTTTCAACAAAAGAAATTGCATGCTTACTTTTCTAATGGCTATTTTCATAATACTTTTGCATTTGCTGAAGTGAATGCATTTTTCATTAATACTTTTCATGTGGTAATATCATTCATACTGGTAAACCAGCAACATACAAATTATGTGAGCATGTTTGAAAACTGGAGGTTATTTATTTATTTTTTTCATTGTTGTGGTGAGAGTTTTCATGTGCTTTACATGTTGTGAACCTAAGTAGGATCATAAATATGATGTGCCATTTTGCTTATCATGCAACATAATTTAGGATCATAAATATGATGTGCCATTTTGCTTATCATGCAACATAATTAGAGACAAATACTAAGGTTGACTGGGAAATTACTTATCTGACTATGAATCAGTATCATATTTAGTTTTGTTGCCATATAGCTCATTATTTGGGAATTCTAATATTGGCCTTCAATAAATTTTTTATTTGCTGCTCAGCTTACTGGACAAGCAGCTGATCTTTCTTTGAAGGGAAGTCCATACTGGATGGCTCCAAAGGTACCTAATTTCTGCTACATGAATATGTGATGTCCTAGAGCTTCGCCATATTGATGGTGTCGTCTTTGTTTCAGCTCATGATTTCAGTCATGTAGAGAGATAATTGTTAAAGCAAAGACATTAAGGGAAAGAAAGCCATCCATCATGATGGATGGTGATAAAAGCTGATTTTTTTAGCATATACGTAATGGACAAACCACGTGATAATGCATTAATATTTTATTTTTTGTAATACAATATCCCCTAGTTAATGGTCAATAGCTTTTAAGTGTAATGTTTGACCGACTTTTCGATAAAATAATCAAAATGGCCTTACCTTAATAATTTTTTATTTTTTAAAAATAAGTTTAAAAACTTTAAAATAAATTAAATAATTTTTTTTTAATCAGATCTATATTATCCATCTTAAAATGGACGGTGGAGATCAATTTAAAAATAAAATAAAATAAAAATTTGAACATTAAATGAATTTTTTTTCATCACATCTCCATTGCCCATCTTAAGATGGATGATGTAGATCAATTTGAAAAAATAAATAAATAAATAATAAATAATTAGAAAATTATATGAAAAACATTTTGTCAACAATGAAGAACAATGTTTTTCATTGTTCAACAACTCCAAAAAAAAATTTAAAAAATTTATTAAAAAAAAAAAAAAAAGGATTGAAGATCTAGACGAAACCTACATCTTCATCTTCAATTTGAAGATTTCAAAACAGAACATCATCAACTAAACATTACCAACCATTATCAACACAAAACCTATGATGAACATCATCAACCATCATCAACCAAACCTCACCAGTCGTCATCAACAGATTAACCCTTTATCGTCAACGTCGCTAAGCACATCAAACCCCAAATTGCATCTTCAAACCCAGCATCTAATCATCAATCACAAAGCCAAATCGCATCTTCAAACGCCAAAACAACTTCAATCAAGCTCAGCATCTTCAAACCCCAAATTGCATCAATCATCAATCATGCATCAACAACAGAAATTATGAAAAAAAAAAAAAAAAAAACAAAGATTGAAAAAAAAAAAAAAAATTATTGATGAAAAACCTAGATGAAAAAAAAAAAATAAAATCAAATGTTAAAAAGTCATCTAGGTTTGAATTGATGAATCGAACCCAAATTCGAATAGATGAATTTGACAAATCCTTGAACCCAAATGAATCGAGAGAGATGGAAACGGCGGCTGGATGATGTGAGAGAGAGGGAAAAGAAACCGGTGAAAAGAGGGGAGGAGATCAAGAGATCTAACTTTTGAGGGACAAAGATGTCATCATGATGAAGGGTGTTAGATCTGGGGTGTGAGAGAGAGAGAGAGAGGTAGGTTGTGGGTAAAGGAAGAAAGAGAAAAAATAATAATTTTTTTCTATTGTTTTTCAACATTTTTTCAATTTTTTTTTAAATTCTTAGATTCATTTTAGATGGTGGAGATCCATTGTCATTGAGTTTTTTTCTTTTAATTTTTTATTTTATTAAATATTTAAAATGTATTAAATTTTTATTTTTAAATAATAATCTCCACTATCTATCAAGAATGGTGGACGGTAGAAATTCAATTTTTTTTTTTTCAAATTTATATTTTACCTTATTTATATTATTTTTCATTTTAGATTTATTTTTAAAAATTTAACATAAAATTTTTCTCCTTATTCATGAATATTTTCGTCATTGTGCAATATTTTCAAGTCAGACGTCAACTTCAACCGTGTTTGACCTTTAATGTAGGGGTTTTGTGTTATAAAAATGGAAATGTGTTTCCGCTTATATTTAAGTTAACCTCATAGAGGTTTCGTGTTTTTAACTCTATATAATCGTTATTGGCGTTAAAAATAAAAATAAAAATAGTACAAAAGAAACATGGAGGTTGGTTAGGCTTAGGAGGCTTAAAAAACTTACAGAATTATGTGAAATGGAAATAGGGTAGGTCCAATTTTGGATAAAGAGAAGTGTAGGTAGGTCTGCTTAAAGAAAATCACTAATAAGAGCATGAGCATTGGACCCTCCACCAAATACCCATTTGTTGTAGCTGAAAATTGTGGTGGTTCTCACCTCATATTCGATTGGTCTGGTCTTGGATTAGTAGAAGAACCTTTGATTAGTAGTGTAAGTGAAGGATGATAACTGATAGTGCTATAAGGACTATACCCCCCACGAGTCATTTCTTACAAAGACATCAACCCATCCAAGTCCAGTATCTTCTCTTGTACAGTGCTTTCTTTTACATGGCTTTTAAAGCTTTTCATGATTAAATTTATTTGCTCATGAAATTAACCACGATTAACTCCTTTTTCACACTTGTCAGCGATCTCGTTTAAATAGTGTCTAATACTCAACCAAAATCACACACAAAACCAAGGCAAAACCTCTCCTCCTTACATCAAATCTCTTTTCATTTCTCCATAAACCACTTCTTTAATTCATCAACTCATCTTAACTATGTTATCATCATGAACAACCATGTTTTACAAAATTTTAATATTTGAGGAAATGATGAGAGAGATAACTTCACGGTTTATACCATAATTTAAATATGGAAGAACTTTTGTCCATTTGGATTGGTCAGTGCCTATGTCATGACCAAGAACAAGATATTTATCTGCCTCACCAGTTACTTGGATGTTGAAATTTTGTAAAAGACTGATGTTCATAATGGTAAGAGAGTTAAAGATAGTTGAATTTTATCGTTGATCAAGTTCGGTTGTTACATAGCAAGCACTTCGTTTAACTCATTTTATAAATACACCTAAAAATTAATAAACCCAAGCAAAACCTCTCCTCATATCAATTCTTTTTATGATTCTTCACAAACCACTTCTTTAAACTCATCACACTCTCTTATCATCATGAACAATTTACAAAATTTCATTATCTAAGTATGTGGTAAGGAAAATACATATGTTATATTTGGTCATGGCATGGCCGCTGACCAGTCCATATGGACCAATCTTGTGCGAGCAAAGTCATAAAGAACACTAAGAGTATTTATTAGGATCTATAAACAAAACAAGATTAGTCCATACGGACTGGTTAGCGCCCATGCCATGAAATTTTGTCTTTCCCTTACCATTTACTCTAACATTTTGTAAAACTCATGTTGCAAGAGAGTTAAGATGAGTTTAAAGAAAGGATTTGCATAAAATTGTAAAGAGCATCGATACAAGAAGAGGTTTTACTTGGGTTGGTTGTATGTGATTTTGGTTGATTTTTAGGTGTATTTATAGAGAGGAGTTAAACGGAGTGGGTGTTGATGATTGTGTATTAGACTATTAATGACTTATCTTTAGTCTCGATACAAGATCATATATGTATGGGATTTTCACTGATTTACATTTTGAATTATGGGTGGAATAATTAAAGTTTGTGGATATCGTTACCAGTAAACTCTCATGAGATACAACTCCTCCTACTAGGGACACCTAGAGGTTTAAAAGCTGTCGTACGCTCAATGATTTTGTGTTTACCTACGAAAGTTGATTATGTTTTTATTTTTCGTATATTTAGTTTAGGTTGTTTATAAAGTTCTAGTTTTACTCGAAAACTAGCAAAATATAGATTTAGGGGTATTTGTTGGGTCACTAATTACCAACATTTTGTACCCTTTTTACATATTATTTATGCTATATTTTTGTGTAAAATTGGTACTTTTATTTTGTTTTATGTTTTTGTGTTTATCAACCACCATTGATGGGTTGTTGATCTTCGAGGACAATATGAGAGATTTGGACGATCAATGACGATCAATGAGGACAATATGGTAAGAGAGTTGAAGATAGTTGAATTTTATCGTTGGTCAAATTTTGTTGTGACATAGCATCCTAATCTGTTTAACTAATAAAAATCAATCAAATTAACAAACCCAAGCAAAACCTTTTCTTATATCAATTCTTTTTACGATTCTCCACAAACCACTTCTTTAAACTCATCACACTCTTATCATCATGAACAGTTTATAAAATTTCAATGTCTGAGTAAATGGTAAGAGAAATACATACATTGTATTTGTTCATGGCATGAGCAATGACCAGTGCATATGGACAAACATTGTTTCGTTTATAGATCCCAGTAAATACTCTTGTGTTCTTTATGATCTTGCTCACACAAGCAAGGTCATAAAGAATATAAAAGTATTTACGAGGATCTATATACAAAACAAGATTTGTCCATACGGACTGGTCAGCGCCCATGCCATGAGCAAATACAAGATATGTCTTTCCCTTACACTCACTCTAACATTGAAGTTTTGTAAAATTCATGTTGTAAGATAGTTAAGATGAGTTTAAAGAAGGGATTTGTGGAAAATTGTAAAGAGAATTGATACAATGAGAGGTTTTGCTTGGGTTGGTTGTATGTGATTTTGATTGACTTTTAGGTGTATTTTTAGAGAGGAGTTAAACGGAGGGGTGTTGATGATTGTGTATTAGAATATTAATGACTTATCTTTAGTCTCGATACAAGATTATACATGTATGAGATTTCCATTGATTTACATTTTGAGTTATAAGTGGAATAATTAAAATTTGTGGCTATAGTTACTGATAAACTCTCAGGAGATACAACTCCTTTTACTAGGAACATCTACAGGTTTAAAGAATGGTATCATAGGTTCAATTCTCTCTTTTGCACCCTTTTGCTCTTTTTATACACTTTCCACCTGTCACTTTTCGTCAATTGTTGGTGTTAAATGAATGAATTGTTGCATTGAACCAGCAGCCAATTTGTCCATCGTTGAGTCTTGTCACTACCTACAATTCCCTTTTCTCTATTTCCTTCTTGTTTGTAAATGATCAGAAAGAATCCAAGGACCTTGCATTGCAAATTTGCATTAGCGGATTTTCAGAAGGGCTTTTTTTTTTTTTTCAATATATAAAATTTATAATAGGATAATTCTTAATTGAAGTGATTGATTGAACCTTCTCCATCAATCAAAGTACATTGAATGATATGTATCATTAGTGAGTTAAATCTGTATATTTATTATTAAATTTAAATTTAAGTTCTCCTAACTAAATAAAATATCTAAATTCTATAATCTAAAATATATGTTTTTAAATCTAATTGTAAAGTCTTACCCTATCTAAAATACAATATAGGTTAAAGAAATATCCAGGTACCAGACTTCTCTCAAAGTAGTGTTTAAAAAATAAAAGACCAATATACTACTTTCAAAACTTTTGATGTTACGATATCAATTATACATCCTTTAGAAAAAACTCGGAAATATCTAAAGGTGTAAAAGCTGTTCCTTACAAAGCTTCGGCAGCTTCAACCTCAAATGAAGCAATAAATCATTCGGTGAAGCAAAATAATTATACAAATTTATACCTATAGACAATGGGAAAGCAGATATCTCGGATTATGACTGTTTTAGCAAATATGCCAATATCTGAGGAACCAAAGCCTCTAGTAAATCAATTAAAACTGGTAGCTCCTCTAGTTAAACCACCCCCCGAAATTAAGTTCTTTCATATGTTCAAGGAAGGGACTCCTAATAAAAATTTCATGAATGAGTTGGTAACCAGACAATCAAAGTTGAAGATCTCTAGTCCTCATGTCAATGTCCTTTCAGACATTGAATAAAACAGAGGATTTTGAAAAAATGGTAAGTGATAACCTGAATAAAGTCACATATAAAAGTCTGCAGCCTACCTATTCCACTTAAGCCTACTATCAGAGACCCTCGCCTCTGGATCTCGATCTTGAAGACTTGGACCTGGAACAGGCTAAATACAGTGGTAATCAAATAGTTGAATGTAACATAGATGACCTGTCAGATAGACATATCTTGATGACAGCCAAATATATGACTGTGTCGCTCAAGTTGTAAGGATTAAAGGAAATTTTGAGCAGAGCATCTGTTTTGTAATAATATCAAGATTCACGACATAGCTCTAAGGCTAGTGGGATCATTTTCTACCTGAAGCAGTAAAATCTCAAATAATATCAGCCAAAAAGCTAGTCCAACAAGAAGCCTCATCCTCAGGCGCCCCTATAGTAGAGCGACAGCAAGATGATAGCGTGAATACTCTTATTTATATTATCATCTCTTATTTTGTTGGAGGGTCAGCCCTTGTCCAAGAAGAATTACTAATAAATTTAAAACGTCCTTCTTTGTCTCATTCCAGGTGGTATAAAGACGCTTTTTTCTCTAGAGTCTTCTTAAGAAAAGATGCTAATGACAACTTCTGGATAGAAAAGTTTGTATCTGGCCTTCTGCCTCCTTTCGCTGAAAGAGTTCGCAAGAGAATAAGAGATAGGTGTGGAGGAGTGCTAGCTTACCAGCACTACTTATATGGCGAGCTCGCTTCTGAAGTCATTTCAAAATGATTAGCTCTTTGCAATGAAACAAAGCTTCAAAAGCACTTGGCAAAAGAAAAGTTGTGCGACAAACAAACCTTAGGTGAATTTTGTGAACAATATGAGTTTGATCCTTTGCCATGAAAGCCAAAAAGAAAGAAGAGTTATCCAAAGAAAAGGTGTAAGCAATATAAACATCTTTTTAAACATAAAGAAGCCTGTGAATGTTATAAAATGGCAAAAAAGAGCAAGTCTATCATAAGATCTAAACCATCTAAAATACCTACTTTGGAGGAAAGGGTCATTACGCTAATAGATGCAGACAAGACAAAAAAGTCAAAGAAATTGAAGCCTTAAATATTGATCCATAGATACAACAAAAGATAATACAAATATGGTTTGAAGAATCTGATGTTTCCTCTAGTGAATCTAAAATATTGGAAGAGAAATCAGACAAATACAGGATTTCTCTTCATCAGATTCCAACAGTCAATCCTTTAATGATAAGCATTAATGGTTATGCAAAGATGACTCTTATGAAGCCACCTTAGGATTAAATGGGCTGAGCATAAATGTTCTTACTACAGAGCAAAACCTTATCTTGGATGTGATCAATAAAATAATAGATCCAAATGAAAAAAGAAAAGCTCTCAAAAAATATAGAGAGCTGGCTCAACAAAATAAAAAGCCTAAGAAACTCTTGTCTAAGCTCTTGGAATTCACAAACTCTTACAATGAAATAATAGAAAGAGTTTGTGACTTTGTGGCATAAATTGTGACTTTGTGGCAAAAATGTGAACCTACTATCTAAGAATTAGGACAGAAGGTAAACACTCTCAAGAAAGAACTCAAAAAATTAAAACAAAGAGTTCAAATTCTTGAGCTAAGCAATTATTTTGTCCCTCTAGAAAAGGATAAAGATGAAGAAATATCTTTCAATAATATGTTCTCTGAAGGGAAATAGTTCTAGGTGGGAGAATAATTCTCACTCTCCTCTATTGGGTTTTGTGTCCTAAAAGTTTGTAATTATGTAAACGGTTTTAATAAATACTAATAAAGTATTCGTTTTATTCAATTTATATATTTTGTAAAAATTAGATATATCATGAGAAACATCTTTGATTACCGATGTATTTTCAAACCAAGTATATAAGTGTTATATACAAACAAATTTAGTTTGAGAGAAATAATCAAAAGAGTATGTAGAAAGCAAATGAAGCTAGGTACTTTATTTGTGGTAAATTTACAGTTGCGGTCCATTTCGTATTCGGTACGATAGTTTTATCCGAGACTATTCATGTAATGACATGGAAATGGAAGTACCTTATATAATAAAGATTATATATAATTGAACAACGATAAACATGAGTCTCTAATTAATATCCATTAAACTTAGAAATTTATATTTATCGACTAGATGATCATATATGAATTGATCTTAATCCTGAGTGTATTATGGACTCTTACTTGTTAAGTTATGTTCTTTGATTTACAATGGCGAAATCAATATAGATGCTCAATCAATAACTTCGTACTTTGGGGATATGATTTAATAAGTAGATGAGAACATTCTATACAATAATGGAATTCACTCCTTCTTGCGAGAAGTAGAGAAATGGTTCTCTTAAGGGTTGATTCGGGTCTTGAACAATAAGAGCGCTCAACTTTCTGTTCATATGTAAACGGAAAGATAAATTTATAAGTTGTTATGAATATATTGTTCATTAGAGAATCAATGGTACTTAAGGATCAAGATATAATTAGAGGGGTATAACAGACATTTTGACCTATCTCTAATTATGAACTATTTGTGGAGGGTCAAATCATATGTAGTGATTATATCAATGGACGCTGAAAATTTCAGATTGTATAAAAACATCTACAGTTTTGAGAGTGTAATCTTAGGTTTTTAGTGGAGTAACTCTAAGATTAATAATAATTAATTATTTAATTAAAGAGTTTAATTAATAATTCCGATATTATTGGAGCTCAAAACTGTAGGTCTATCAGGTTCCCTTGATAGCTCATTTCACCATAAGAAACGTGTATATAGAATATTGTAATTAGATCATCCAATTATAGTTGTTATATAAATAGTAAAATATGTGTTCACTTGGTATTTGAATAATATTGATTATTCAAATTATTAATTAGTTAATTATTAATTATGAAATAATAATTATTTAATTAATTTTATAAGAGGTCTTGAATTCGATTCTCAATAGTGACCAGGTATAAATTAATTATGAATTAATTATAGGTCACAAGTTCGATTTCAAAATATAACATGAATTAATTTTGAATTAATTATGTTATATGGGGCAAAAGTTTAATTTTAATAAACTTGAGGTTTAATATTAATTTTGATTAATTAAAACCCTAATTGGTTGTCTATAAATAGAAAAGAAATAGTCTTCTTTTTCTATTAGAACTTATATTTTGGTTTTGCTGTACGTTTTTTAAAATAGAAAGAAATTTTTTCTTCCTACAGCATAATACAAAGAAACCAAAATCAATACTCACCTCTTACATATATTTTTTGTTTTTTTTGGAAAAGAAATCAATAGAAAGTGAGCACAATTCTATATAATTGTGTCCACTCACTTGTTTCTTAGTGTAGAGACATATCAAAGAAGGCAAGGTGGTGAGCAATCCACAGAGATCAATACAAAAAGTACAAGATTCAATCTTTATTTAGTTTTATTATTTTATTTCATTGTTTTATGGATCTATGATTCTTGAGTTTTCTAAAAAATTTTAAAACTCAGTGTTACGCAAATTCTTTTTTTTTTTTTTAATAAAAACAATTGTTGTTTTTTCATTTCATCCTCTACACATAAAAGAGGAAGAAAATCCCAAGTTTATTAACGCCCTTGACAAGGTTGTGATACAAAAATAGCACACTTATGTCACAATAATAGTTGATAAACAATTCAAATTCAACGAGAAAGCATTAATAGATTCTTAAGCTAATTTAATTTGTATCAATGAAGAAATTATCCCCTCAAAATTCTTTGAAAAAACTACTAAAACCCTAAGCACCACTAATGGTGCCAAAATGGCCATTGAATATAAGCTTTTCAGTGCTATGGTATGCAAGCAAAGAATTTGTTTCGAGACATATTTCATTTTGCTTAAAGATCTCAACTAGACAATCATTTTAGGAACTCCATTGTCAGTAATGTTGTATTCCTTTAAAGTGACTAGTGAAGGTCTAAAATGTGAAAAAGATGGGAAAGTTAAAATATTTAGTTTTGTTAAACTACCCATCTACAAAGATATTAACAATCTCAAAACCAGATTGAATAAAAAAGAAAGGTTTCTATTCTCTCTCCAGCAAGAGGTAGTGGGAAAGGAGATTGAAAATAAAATAAGATCTCCTGAAATGCAAAAGCAAATTCAAGTGTTCAAATATAGGCTTGAATCTGAAGTCTGCAATACTCTCCTTAATGTTTTTTGGGCCAAAAAAAAAAAAAACATGTGATCTAGTTACCATATAAGCCAAGCTTTAGTGAGAAATGGATCCCTACTAAAGTCAAGCCAACACAAATGAATAGCAGTCATTTGATATTTGCAAAAAAGAGATCTAAGACCTTCTAGAAAAAGGCCAAATAAGACCCAGCAAAAGCCCATGGTCTTGCTAAGCCTTCTATGTTAGAAAAGCAATAGAAATAGAGTGTGGGGTACTAGGATTGAAAAAAAAATTATAAACCCCATAATAAAGCTCTAGAATGGACTAGATATCCTATACCCAATAAGAGAGATCTATTAAACCGCCTTTTCAATGTCAATATCTTCTCTAAGTTTGATATGAAAAGTTGATTTTGGCAGATACAAATAAATAAAAAAGATCAATACAAAATAACATTCATTATTCCATTTCGCTAACGTGAACGGAATGTAATGTCCTACGAGTAAAAATTACCCCAACGGAATCCCAACAAATTATAAACGACATCTTTAATAGTTACACACAGTTTATAATTGTTTATATTGATAATGTGTTGTTATATTCTTAGTCTAACAACACTAGAAGCATTTACAAATCTTTTTTAAAACAATAAAAAATGAAGGTTTGGCAGTGTCAACCAGAAAATAAAGTTGTTTGAGGTAATGACAAGATTCTTGGACCACAATATTAACCAAGGATCCTTTATCCTATCTATAGAGCAATTGTCTTTGCAAAAAAAATTTCCCAATGTAATAAAAGAAAAAATGCAATTGCAAAGATTTCTTGGAAGTCTAAACTATTTGATAGACGTCTACAAGAATCTAGCTAAGGACACCAATCCTCTATATGCTAGGCTACAAAAAAACCCTAGTTCCTTGGAATCAAGACTACATCGATGCAGTAAAAACGATTCAATTAAGAGCAAAAGAGCTTTCATGTCTCTCTGTTCCTCATCTAGAAGCATTAAAGATAGTGGAAATAGATGTTTTTGATATAGGCTATGGAAACATACACAAACAAAAGCTCGATAATAAAGTCTCTCTAGTCCATTTCACTTCTGGAACATGGAAACTGGCTCAACAAAATTATCCTACCATCAAAAAGGAAATTTTTGCCATCATTCTTTATGTTTCCAAATTTCTGGAAGATTTATTAAACAAATTCTTTTTTTCAAATAGACTACAAAGCAGCTAAAGAAGTTTTAGAAAAAGATGTTTAAAATCCAGCTTCAAAACAAATATTTGCTATATAACAAATTATTCTTTGTCTTTGATTTTGACATTGAATTTATAAATGGGGAATCAAATTTACTTCCTGATTTTCTAACCCTGAGAATATTTGCAGGACACCTAAAAGACAATTGCAGGAGCATCTTTTCTCAAATCCATAGAAAGAGGGACGATGAAAAAGAAGGCTCATCCAATCAATTAAAACAAATCCTAATGAAGGCTTTCCCAAAACCACAACCCAAATACAGGCGGTAATAATTAAAACAAGGTGGATTCAAAACCTTTTAAAGTGGCACAAAAATATATGCCAATATATCTGCTCTTAATCAATATCCAAAAACAAGGGAATTTTATGAAGTCATTCTCGTTGAGAATCTCAGTGTGCATATTCACCATCATGATCTAAGAGGTGAACATGCATATAGTAAATTCACAATTAACCATCTGATGCCTCAAGAAGATTGGGGACAAGACCTATACAAACCAAAAGGCTTCCTCAATACAAAAATGTCTAATAAGTTCCTTGTTGGCTACAATTATTTTGATTATATGTGGACATAGGGACTCCACTCTAGCTTTATCAAAACTCCTACTTATAACTGATTCATCCAATGGTGAATCCATATTTCAAGGCCCAATCTTGCTTCCTAATTTGACCAATGGTTTATTAACCATGGATCCCTAGAGTCAATCTTCCTAAATGAGGTACAGCTGGCCAATAAAAAATTTAAGACCAACAATATAGAGTACCTCTATTAGGAAGACCACTGTTTAATGCATTTCATAACCTTATGTAACATTCTATGGATACTCAAATAGGATTATACCATAGTTCATTATCTTGGAGAACCACCCAAACTTGCTAAATAGATCTATGCAAAATGGTGGAAAAAATATACCATCCCTAATTATATACTTTCAGAAAATTTCAAACCATCATATTGGTAAGGACTGTCCTCCTTTACCACCAATATAGATCCCTAATAAAGATAAAGATGAGCTAAAGCTGTCCGATCTCATTTCCTCTTTGAAAAGAAAGGGAAAAAGTATGTAGGAGATAAAGCAACAACTTTTTCAATTGTCAAAGGATAAAGATTCCATGTCTGATTCGAACCCTTCTCTTGTTTGCTTAGGAGGTGAGAGTTGGATCCTTTTTATTTCTAATCTAATGAACAATGTTTAACTTCACTTGTCATCTTGTGCCGACGCTTTCATTGTCATCATCTACTGACATTATAGGATATGCTACATGACCGGCTAAGATTTAAAGAATGAAATCTTTACTGCACAAATATAATAATTTAGTATCTTTTGCTTTTTCTTTCCAATTATAATTATATTTTGTTTGTCAGATGTAATTATGCTAGACAGTTAGCTTAAGAGATAAGCTATGTCTTTCTCTATAAAAGGCATGACCTCTTTCAGTGAAGGACATTATTTTAAACTCTGTTTTCTTCTGTAAACTTCTTAGACATAAATAAAATTCTTCTCAGTTCAAAAATCGCCAAATCTCCTATTACCTCATGTAAGTCCTTTTCCTTTATCATTTTCCTTTCTCTTTGCCATAACAATATCTTGCTTTAATCGATCCATCAATAATGGTATCAGAGCCCCTCTATTCTTTTTTACTCCTTATAGTATGACATAATAATTATCTTAATCTTTTTTAAGTTTAATAAGTTGATACCAATTAAAGGAAGAGCTTAAAGCCCAACTTCCAATAGCCATTATAGGGTGAATGACGAGACCCAAACCAGATTCTCTCTCTAGGCTCTTATCTAGAGGGTTTTGTCAGGCACTCCAGCGAATCTCTTATAACCTTACTCACGATCAAAAGAGACCAGCGAAGCAAACCCCTAAGATACTTTGCTCGTTTACTTTACTTTAACTAAATCAATTTCTATTTCTTTGAAAATAGTTAGGTTGATATAAATTTTTCGCGTTTGATTGAAGAAAAATTTTTACAAAACTTCGACAGCATAACGACTATATTTTGGAATTTCCAAAATTTCCCTTCAAGAATTTACACTTCTAACTATTCTCAATAGCCACCCAATTTCTTTTGTTCACAAACATACATTTTCACAATCAATTCACAACCATTATGCATAATAATCATGGTAGAATATATATACGTATCATAAGTGAAATTTACAAGTTCATCTAACATAGTTTACAAAAGTTTACAAGTTTTAAAAATATATTTCTGAATGTTGCAATATAACACATATACTTCATTGTTTTTGTAATCACAAAACATAGCATGATACATATATATATATATATATATATATAATGTTTCTGTTGGTTTTGCCCACCTATATTTTCGACAAGGTGATTCTTTTACTTCGTCCCCTAATGGAAAGACCTCAATAGATTTTTATGCTACAACAAAGAAACTTCGTTAGTTTGATCAATATAATGAGTATGAAAATCGTCGTATAAATATTTATAACTCGTTTTGATACTTATAAAGTTTAAATTAAAACTTTATTACTAAAAGAACCATGTGTACCCAAAAAAATTCTACCCATACTACGACTAACGCAGCTCAAGGTGGTAAATCATGTGATGATTTCAACTGACGCCAACCGTGACCCTGCTGAGATATTTCAATAATTACGCGCGGAATTTACTGCATTGTAACACGTAGTGTGAAATAATCTACACTCTAAGCAACTACATGCAGAATTTTTGCATCGCATATTGTAGTGCTCAATACTTTAACTTTTGCAACTACGTGCGGAATTTTCTGCATTGCATCGCAGTGCAAGGTAACTATGAATCTAGGCGACTACGTACGAAATTTTCTGCATCGTAACATAGTGCTAGAAAAGCTGAGAATCTTAGCAGCTACGAGCGGAATTTTCTGCATTGCCACGTAGTACTAACTAACATATAAACTTTGAGAGCATACATGGCCTTTAAAAACCTTTTTAGTGAGTGCATTAAACACTAAATTTCTTTATCTTTAAAAACCTTTAACTAAACTTTAAACTCAAATCTATTTGAAATGTTTTAGTTTCGATTTTCATTTCTGAATCCGATATAAGGAACTTTTACACAAAATATGAACTTGGATTTTTGAAATTCATTTCACAATTCCTTTTTGACAATACATATTTATATTTCAACTAGAATTAAAATAGTGTAGGTAGGTGGTACTTACCTTGGCTCACGACCCACCAAAAGCTTCAGCGGCCTTCTTGTGCTCTCTTTGCTTGCTCGTCACCTACACATCACATTCTTATTTAGAGTGTGCCACAGTGAGCTACACACACCTTTTCATATGTCTTTTACTACACTTTACTCTTAAATACACTTTTCAGACTACAACTTTCTCGTCTAGATTCTAACTCAACCAAAGCTTTAAAATTTTGATTTCTTTTCAAAAGTTCTACTTTTATACCCCTTGGAACATCTCCACGCAGTCCGTATAATTTTCAGAGGCCCGAAACGAAAAGTTTAAATTTTCGGACCCCCTTTGATAGAATACGGTTCACAGCCCAATCCATGGGCTGTTTTGCTTCCATTTTCACTTGTATCATCTCCCTTTCTCTCACTTAGGTCCCCCCATACAACGGTTTTGAAAAATTCTAACTATAGAGGGGCAAAACCTATGAAATACGCCCATTTTTCGACACTTTTTCGTATCAAAATCTATCATTTTTTATATTCTAAACTCAATTTACTTTCTGCTATGATTCTTAGACTTATATATGTTTAATTATGATCATTCATTATGCTAACATGCAAAGATGAAGTGGCATTGCATAGTAACCAACAATGTCCTTCATCTAGCCTAAACAACATTCTTGAACTATCTCTTTTCATTTTTCAATTCTTTCATTTCCAAGTGATTTCATAGCATCTAATATTTCTTAATTCATGCTTATATGTATCAAAGTTCAAAGAAATCACATATTCTCCCATTATAGCCGAACCACCCTAACAGACACCACAATTTACTTCTTTCAATTTTTCAAGCTTTTCATTGTTAATTCTCTTAGACAATTTATCAAACACTTAATCTACAAGTAAATTTGCTATAAACATGCTTTAATCACTACTTAGGGTTTCATCCATATACATTCTAACTAGCATTTCATGCATAGCTTTTATCAAATCAACTTCCTTCTTAGTAATTCATAACTAAAATCTTGATTTACCTCAAGATTCCATCAACAACACAACAAGAAAACAAATCAATCCATCATCACATTATGCAACCCAACTGCTATCATTCATTTCCTTTATGTTTCTTTCACTTTCTCACTTCAAAACAAGTTGATCTATCTCTAAACATGTCAAACATTTCACAAATCCATCAATTTATCTTCCAAACCCGTAACTCATCAAAATTCATGAAAAACAAGTGAACTTACCACTTGAAATTGACTTTTAATGGTTGGGTTTTGCTTTAGACTTGTGTACACCCTTAAGGGACTTGAAAACCACTAGAAAATCACCTCAAAACCTTCAAAATAAGTTGTTGTCCTCTGGTGCTCTTTACTGTCCGAGCTCCACTACAGTCTCCTTTTTTGCCTCTCACTATCTATTTTGCTTCAATTTTTGACTAAGTGTTGAAACCAACACTCATATATATAGGCTTCACTTATGAATTTGCCCTCAAAGTTTGGTACTTATTTACATGTCATGTCACTTCCTAAAATTTAAATAATTTGTCCTCCAATTTTTGCTTAACTTCCATGGCATCCTTACTACTTTGATAAATTTCACAATTCTCATACTAGTTTATTCT
The DNA here is from genome assembly GCA_019925255.1 of Litchi chinensis. Lineage (NCBI taxonomy): Eukaryota > Viridiplantae > Streptophyta > Magnoliopsida > Sapindales > Sapindaceae > Litchi > Litchi chinensis. The sequence continues at coordinate 17,268,270 of CM034467.1, read as the reverse complement.
AATCCCACCTACACATACATTGAACCATAATTTAGAACGACGACTATTTTGTCATTCTCTTAAATTTATTTTACTATTTGGTTTAAACAATTTTCACTAACACTATAATATTCTTTATAAGAAAAGTGTTTATAGAATTTAGTACTTCCACCCCATAATCTATCTTCTAGTACTAGGAAATTTAATATTATGAATGGAAGCTTACAGTGAATTATTGAACTTTGATGTGTTATATTAGACTTAAAGAGCAACATTAAAAATCTTCAGCTAAGGTTAGAAATTGAAGTAGAAAGAGGGAAATTTGTCTAGAAGCTAAAATTGTCTAGACAAATTTCTTCTAAATTTTGGGTCGAACATTTGGGTCGAATTGGTGATGTAGAGACCATTGCGCAGTCTAGCCATTTTAGCTGGAGTTTGGCATTGTTGGCATTGTAAGTCACTGATCAAATACCTTTTCACTTTAAGGGAAACCAAAAAGTCGAAACCAAAAGACTAAAGAAAGATGTTTAGGAGTTTCAGCTCGAGGTTCGGAGATTCCTCCTCTACTCTCAACACCTTCTCAGACAAAGAGCTAAGTTCTTCTTCCTCTATGTTTACCTCGTCATTTTTTAAAAACAAAGAGTTGCTCGCCATCGCTAATATAGAGCGACACTTACAAAATTGGTAGAAGATGTATTAGCATATAATTTTGTGCCTCTTCAAGGGGGTTTGAATCCACCTTGTTTTCTTTTATTACTACTTGTATTCATTGCATTCTATGTTTAATTAATTGAAAGTGGGGAAATTTGGCATTAAATGAAAGAAAAAGTGGTTTGATATTATTTATAGTGGAAATTAATAATCTTGTTGAGAATGACTTACATAAAGAAATCTATATCAGCAATTTTAGGTGTAAAGAATCTAATTATTTGGTCTTTCACATATAGTAATTTTTCATAAGGATATAGTAACTTCTATTGAATTATAGGTGTGATGTGAAGAATATTTTTAATTTCTAGATTGCATAAGACCAACCCTTATCAAAAGATGAGAAATATAATTCTATTGATCTTATCTTTTGTCTTCGTAATTTCCTTGCAAGTGATTAAATTTATTATAATATATTAATCTCAATAATTGTATTAAACTGATTCTAAACTCAATAAATTTGATTTGAAAAATTTTTGCAATATGTAAATTAAGCATTTATTGAAATTTATGTAAATATAAACTTATATAGTTGAAAGTTTAACATAGCAAAAGATAATATGACAAATAAATGATTGCATGAAAATTGTGTTTGGTTTTTATAAAAAATTATTGCATGGAAATAATTCAATTATGGAGATGCTAGTCCGCCTTTTTTATTTTTTTGACAAGTTTATATTTGTATATAAATTGAAAAATGCTTTAAAAAGTTTGAAAGGAAGATGTTTTACCATTTTAGTTGTTAAGAATAGTAGAAGTTTGGCATGAAGGTAAAGGTGGCAATTTGGATTACGACACGACGAATCGACATAAATTTGGAAAAAATAAATGGGTGTGGGTTTAAATTAAACGAATTTATATCATAATCGTCTCAACCTGCTTAACTTGTTTATTAACCAAATCGAATTGAGTTTGCTTAAATAAATCACAAATTACACGATTAATAGGGATAAAATTGTAATATTAATATATTATAGGGTTAGTGTGTAATTATTCATATATATATATATATATATATATGTATATAACCTAAACCTAATTTCATTTTCTTTGTTCAATAGCCACCACCTTGAACCTAAAACTCTCTCACAATCACGACGCCCATATCCTCTTGAATACCATTTCCATGGCTCCACCACCATATCCTCCCTCATGATGCCCACTGTTCAACCATGTCCACCACCATCCATATCCACCTCTTAAAAACACAAATCAAATTAGATCGATAGCTACCTCCACCTCCCAAAACGGCTTCCTCTTCTACACCACCTCCCAAAACGATCTCTTTCCCCGTCGACATCATCGAGGTTCACCAAAAGTCTTTATCCTAACACTTGCTAGAAGTCTCTCTCCAAGCACAACCCTAAGGTCCCATCCAGACCCCTTCCAAAAGTCATCCAAGTCGTCGTCATGTTCAACTTCAACTTTAAATCTCCTTCTTGTCCAGCCACCTCCAACTTCAAGTCTCCTGCCATTGTGTTTTTATAATTGGGTTTGAAAATTAGTAATCTTCAACATAAATTAGTAACTTTCAAAATTTTTATTTATTAGATTAATTTATCAATATATATATGTGTGATAATTACATATGCATATACTTATTTTTCGTAAATGACTATATAATTTAATATGATAAATGTGGCTGTCATTCTCATTATAAATTGGTTGTTAAAGTGATACTTCTTGTAGGATTTCAAAACCAATCGAGAATTTTTATTTACAGATAACAACTCCTATCATTTATATTTTAATTTTATAATCTAATACAATTTTATTTAGGTTAAATAAGTTGAATAGGTTAAATGGGTTAAACGAATTAACCGATTGACGAGTTAATGAGTTTGGATCATTTAGGATTAAGTAATAAACGAAGTAACAATGTCGTATCACTAGTTTATAAACGAATTCGTATCAAATCCAAAAATATTAACCCGCTTATTAAACAAATTCATGTTGTGTTAATCAAATTTATAAACAAATCGAATTGAATTCAATTCGACCTGACACACCAAACCTTTTTGCCATCCCTACATGAAAGTGCTTAACACAGAAAGAAAGACAGTTTGAATCTTTATTTTGGGGGATAGAGAGAAAGGAGTGGGTTGGTGTAGATATAGATAGAAAATAAGAGTGCCTCGTACATTGTACCTAGTTGACACATAGGAATTGTCGTGTTCTTCTCAGAGTCTTTCATTCTCTCTTTTTCATAGATCTATGGGCAAGGCTTGCCAGCATGTAAATTGGTGGTGACAAGTTGTATTGTGGGTTTGTTTTCCATAAATGCCTTTCTTTTAAGATGATATTACTGTCATTGGGACTGGGTTTGTTGGGTAAGTACTTGTTTATTGCAGTTGGTCATGAGAATATTCTCTCTCCAAGGCCTTTCTTGTTTAGTAAGCCATACTACAAGCTTATATTCCTCATAAGTTTATTCATTATCTTGAAATGGAAGTTTTATCATTACTCTTTGTAACACCTCAATTTGACATAAAAACCAATATAATGAAATATTCAATTAATCACTTAAATCTTCACAACTAAACCCCAATTAAAGAATAATTTCATAAAGTATTTAATTCAATAACATAAATCTATCTTGACAGCTCAATAAAAGTCTTGTACGGCTCAAATCTATGATTCTTCAAAATCAATCCTTACATTTAAGTCCTAATGAATGTAACAAACTTAAATGTTTTTTAATTAATAGCAAGACAAATAACCATAACACTAGAATTGAAATCCTCCATCAAACAATACCAATAACTCGAAGTCATCCTACAAGATAAATAAAACTTACTAATTTATAAAAATAGTAGCGATAAAGGATGAACCATCAACTCAATAGATAAATATTATACATTAATATATAACAAATAATAAACACCGCGTGCACACACTCGCCAAACACACATACATATACTTGCATACACACTCATACCCCTACCCATACTTAGACATCCACTCTAAACACACACCCTCACACTTACCCATACACCTGACACCTTTGCCCACACTTATAGATACCTATACACACACTACTCATACCACACACTGACCCAACACATATACATGTAGGGTTGGCAATTTGGAACCCGACACAACGGGTCGACACGAAACCGACACGATTATTACTGGTTAGGGTTGAGCATTAACGGGTTGGGTAAATAAACGGGTCAACCTGTCTAACCCGTTTAATTATCGTGTCGGGTTCGGGTTTTATTTAACGGGTTACGGGTTGACCCGTTAAATAAGGGTAAAAAAGTAATTTTATTTTAGAGAGGTAGTCATGTAATTTTAGTGGTAGATATATATATATATATATCCTTCAAAGTTTAAACCCTAACATAAACACAAATCTCCAAACTTTATCTCTACACTTCACCTCATCACAAATTGCCATGTAGTAGTAAAATTTTATTGGTTTTAATAAAATATTTGTTAAACTATTTTTTTTCATGTATAAATGTATAATTTCCTAATTAGTTAACTTTTAATTATTATCTTTTGACAAGTTTAGTTTGGCGAATGTAATTAACGCTTGATATTGTTTTTCTATTATAAAAGACTACATCAAAAAAAAATTTATGTTGTTTTTTTTTTTTTTAATATGAAGGATTATATTTGTAAAGATATTTTTATAATCATCTTTGTAAACATTTGTATTTTTATGGTTTGGATTGTATTTGTGGATAATTGTATTTTTTACATCTTATGTATATTTATTTTAATTTTGTTTTTTATTATATCTATATTAAAATTTAAATGTATTAACTATCATTATTCGTGTCGGTTAAACGAGTTACTAACGTATCGGTTAAACGGGTCATTAACAGGTTGACCCATTAATAACCGTGTCGGGTTCGGGTTGAAGGGGTTCAACCCGTTTCCTTATCTGGTCGTGTTCGGGTCGAGTCAAAAATTATCGGATCGGGTTCGGGTCTTGTCCAACACGACACGTTAATCCGAATTGCCACCCCTATATACATGTATGCTTGCACACACTCACACTTACACTCACACATCTACCGAACACATGCCTACTTTTAGTCCGCATAGATTTATGTTAGTCAAAATCATTTAATGTTAATTGAGAGGTTGAATAAAATCAAGCAAGCTCAAAACTTAAATAGAGATTGCAATTTAACCTTGAAAAATGGGATCTCAATTTATTTTACAAAGAAACAATATAGATAAACTAAAAAATTAGAAAATTCACACATGACACCCTCACCCACATCTACTCATACCTACATATAGACCTCGCCATACACACACAGGCCTACCCACCCCTACACGCACATAACCAACCCCTCTCCCCCTCTCCTCTCCCCCCAACACACACACACACACACTCACTCACACCTACCTAGATACACACACACCTCCACACCCATATACACATGTATACTTGCTCACACACCTATGCCCATACCTATACATCCACTCCGACAAACCCATACACACTTAACATCCTCACCCTCACCCATATCTGTATATGCCCATATACTCATCCTAATCTCGGGGTAGACCTACCTTAAGGCCAAATGAGGTATGTGCTGCCCTACAATTTTATTTTTTTTTTAAAATTGATTAAGTTTATAATGTTAGTGATTACATATTTAAATATATAAATAAATTGATATTTATAATTTTTTAAATGAATGGAATCACAAAGATAAAATTGCATTGATGGCATGAAGTGCGTATTGATCGAGTCCGGTACAGGCTTTATTCCCTTCAATTTAAAAAATTGAAGCAGTTTTCAATTTTTGTTTTAAAAAAAAAAAAAAATGAAGAGTGTGGTGGGGATTGGAGCCTGGTTCAAGACTCAATGGTATCGTGGCTCTAACCAAGTGGACTCTTCTCAAAATTTGAAATAATTTGACCTTGATAATCCTTATAACTATTGCAAACTATAAGTGACTTTAAAAAAAAAAAAAAATTAATCTTTTGAGTCTCTCACACATCTCATTCATTATTTGGTGAATGTTGTGTATTTATTTAAAGAAGTTGTCGAGCATTTACATTATTTAAAATTGGATTGAATTTTTTTTTTTTTAATTATTTTGGAACTTCTTTTATAATTTTTGATGTTGTTCAAATAAGAATCAATAAAGTTTGAGTGAAAAAGAGTAAGTTTATAAGAAAGAGCTCCAAAAATTCGTAAAGTAAAATGAAATTCGTGAGTAACTAAAGAAGAGTGAACCATAATTTTTTTTATTTTTTATTTTTATTTTATTTCACTTTGTTATAAAACCTACCCAAAACATGCACAGAGCATATTTAATAACTTTTATGAGATTTTATTAATTTTTATAAACTTTGAAAAATTATGCTAAGACTTTTATGGACTTTCATCTTAAAAAAAATTAAAGACATTGATACACTTCTATCATTTTTTTTTTTAAATGTAACCTACGCTTCATGAGATTTTTTCTATGCAAAAGTCAAATAAATTCTATAAAAGTCATTTGACAAACCCTTGACTTTTATAAACTTCTTAAAAGTCTTGATTAAATATTTCATAATTTTTATAAACTTTTTAAAAATCATTACAAATTTATATTGAATAATTCATGACTTTCATAGTCTTTAAAAGTCTAAATAAAATAGATCTAAACTTTTTAGTTCCATAAAAATTTTGAAGATCTTGGTTGAATATACCCCTTAGTGAAGTCAATTATTTATACCAATCAATAAAATAATTATTTTTTAAAATTTGACCAGTTTTATTGTAAGTGTTTAACAACTGTTGATACAATTCATTATCATTGTTGATTGGTAGAGTCCAAAGCACTTGTAATTTTCCGTGATCATTTTAGTTTAATATTAAAGCAACATATGTCTGTATATTTTCGCATGTTTGTTACGGCGACTTGTTCAATATTTACCAACTCCACTTTAAAAACAATTATTAAGATTTCAATTATTAATCATTTTAATTATTAATTTATTTAAATCTTGATTTGAACCTTGTTTTGTACACTTAGTTAACATAACACTTAGATAACATACAACTTATACCAATCAACTTAATATTTGTAATTTTCATATACAATCATTATAGTAAATTGGCGGAGTTCACACGTTTTTGGTCTATAATTTTATACTGCGATGGTCATCTTTTCATTGGTCATATTAATTAATGTTCACCTTGATTAGAACCTTTTTTTCGTGCACTTAGTTAACATACAACGTGTAAGGTCCCAATGTAATTGGACTCAAGAGATTAATTAAAATTTAATTTATTATTATTAATTTGGTTCGGTTTCAGTTTTAAAAATAAAGAAATTATGAATAAATATTATATTGGATGATATTTTTAAAAGGAATTAAAAAAATTAAATTAAAAGGAAAAAGGTTATGGACGCAAAATGAAATTTACGTACGTTGAAAAACAAAAATTCATATGGTGGGTATTTTTTAAATAATAATAAATATAATAATAATAATAATAATATAAATATTAGTGGTGGGTCATGCCCATTTAAAAAATATATATAAAAGTTAATGGTGGTATAAAATAATAATAAAATAATAGAATAAAATAAAACAAGAATAAGTGAATGAGGCGGTGGCATGAGTTGAGTATGAAAAGAAGAGAGAAGAATATTATATATTTTTTTGTACATAAGGCGGTGCATTGTGTTTTGGTGTGTGTACATAAAGATATGTAAGCTTTTTATATGGAAACAAACATAGAAGCTACTACGCAACAGAGCCAAAAGAAAAAAAAAAGGTGGAAGGAGAAGAAGAAAAGGAAGCAGAAAAAACAAGAAAAATATTTAGGTGCCTGTCGACGTTGAAATTCAGTCGACGAGTATTCAATGTCCAATATCTGCAATCAATGTGAGAAAACACAGAAATCGAAAGAAAAGCAATAAAGAACCAAGGACAAACGAAAGAACATAAGGTTTTTAACGTGGTTCAGCAAGTGTGCTTACGTTCACGGCTATCTCTGTAGAGTGACAGTATGATATTCAATGTGTCCTGTTACAATGATTTTAACCCCTATTTATAGGGGAAGTATCGTTACAATTTAGGAAGCAACAAAATAGGAAGAAAATCATGAATTAATTACACTTCCTAATCTGTTTGAATAAAATCAAGAAACTACTCCTTAAAATCCGAGATAATGTTGACTGAGTTTAAATTTGAATTAACTTCTATATCTGGAGAGAGAATCACTATTTGATTAGGTAATTGTCTGTTCTGGAAGATACTGCATTAATTGCGCTCTGGGCGAACTGTCGTTTATGACGACCTCGAGCTGGAGCTCGTTGAGAAGCGGACAGCGAGCTGTGCTTATGGTGAATGGTGGAACGAGCTACAATCTTGCTGTGAGACGAGCTCGTTGTTGCGAGCTGAGAAAATTGCTTGGCTTAGAGTTGACATCTGGGCCTTGTCTGATGGGCCTTGATTGGACTGACTTTATTAAGCCTTCTATTGGGCCTAAGTTGGGCTTTTACCAGCCCATTTAGTGAGTCCAGAAAATACATATAACAATGTCTAATTTATTCAGATAAGTAAGTCTATTTTAATATAATAGAATTTGGATTCTAAAAAATTAGTTTATTTTTCTATAAGAATAAATTGAGTTTTATATGATTTTAGAGTAGATCCAAGATAATGAGAAAATTAGAAGAGAATTCATTTTAGATCCAGAAATAAGCAAAAGAGTTATATGAGTGGATAGTTTTATTTTTAATTAAATTGACTCAATTATGTTTATTTATATTTCAGATTTTATTATTTATTTCAAGTAAATAATTAGTTAAGTTAATTGATTTTATAGATTATAAATTATGTTTTACAATTGAAATAAAAGTTTATTATGAATTCATATATATGTATACTTATGAGAAATTCCAGTAAGAATTTTATGTTTTTAGTTTGAGTTATTATTAGAAAATTTTCAAAACATTTTAAATAATATGATTTCGTGTTTTAAGAAAGAATATTTGTTTATGTTTCATGAAAAGAATTATTTAATATTATGTATATTCCGAAAAGATTTGAAAAAAGAAAAAAAAATGTTTTCAAAACACCAAAATTATACCCTCCCTTCTAACGGTCATGCTGCTTTCACATGTGTAAGTCCGAGAGAGTCATCTAGCACGTATATGGCAAATGTCTAGAGTCATTGAGTCGCCTAATACGTATATGATAGATGTTATCCCTCGCTCTACATGTGTGTTGAGTATCTCCACCACATATAACAGATTTCCCTAAGTCGGTATAGATTTTCATATTACAGAAGTTATATTTTGAGATTGATCAATACAGAAAGATGTCATTGAGTCACCTTCACGTGTGTAAGTCCGAGAGAGTCACCTAACACGTGTATGATAGATGTCTAGAGTTATTAAGTCACTTAGCACGTGTATGACAAATGTTATCCCTCGCTCTGCGTGTGTGTTGAGTATCTCCACCACATATAACAAATTTCCCTAAGTCGGTATAGATTTTCATATTACAGAAGTTACATTTTGAGATTGATCAATACAGAAAGAGATTTACATAACATGAGATTTACAGAAAGAGATTCCAGAAAAGATTTACAGATTATAGATTTTCATATTTTATATTATTAAAGTTATAAAGATAATTTATATAGAAGTTTACAGTTTTACTACAAAATTATAATTAAATTTAGTTTTATTATTTTAAATATGAAATTAAATGAATCATTGAGAAATATTTATTGTTACTAGAAGTATGTTATGTTTTATTTAGAAATGTTTTTGAAAAGATATATCTACCCACTGGGCGTTACCACTCACTCTTTTATAAATTTATTTTTTCATGTATCCATTATAGGTTCATGCAGATTATTGTATATCGTGATAATGGTCACATGATAATAAACAGTTGAATTTGTGTATATTATTTCTTTATTTACCAGATTTCGTAAATGTATTTCCAAAATAGTTTTACAAATTAATTATCATTTTAGAGATATTTTATAAATATTTTATTTATTCAATTTATGAGTCTAGCACGAGAATGTTAAAGATTTTAGATTTATTCAATTTATATCTCGATCAAAGTGATTATCAAAATTACGATGATTATTTTAAAGGATTTTTAGTATATTCATATTTCGATGAAGAAAAATCTTAGTTTTCACAGGATTCTTTCGAACTCGAAATAGGAGTTAGGTCTAGTCCGTAACAACGTATACCAATCAACTTAATATTTTTGTAATTTGGCCGGCTTTTGTCTTGAATTTAAAACAATTTCATGTACAATCATTACAATAAATTGGTAGACTCCACACGTTTTTGGTCTATAATTTTATACTACGATTACAATTTTTTCATTGGTCATATTAATTAATGTTCATCTTGATTAGAACAATTTTTCATGCATGTAGTTAACATACAACGTCTACCAATCAACTTAATATTTTTGTAATTTGGCCAGCTTTTGTCATGAGTTGTTATATGTATTTTTCGGACTCATTAAATGGGCTGGTAAAAGCCCAATTTAGGCCAAATAAAAAGGCCCGATAAAGGTCAAAGCCCAGTCAAAGTCCATCAGATGAGGCCCAGTATTGATTTTAAGGCCAGCAAACTCTGCAGCTCGCTCAGATCCATCCCTCAGCTAACATCAACAGACCTGTGAACATAGTCAGACCGCAGCTCGCCTCATACGTAGCTCGCTATACGAGCTCAAGCTCACAGACCGCCATAGTAATCAGCTCGCTCAGAGGCGTAATTAGTACAGTATCTTCCAGAACATGCAGTTGCCTATTTCAACCATGATTCTCTCTCCGAATATGATAGTTACCCAATCAAACCATGATTTCCTCATCAGATATGAAGGTCTATTCGAATTCAAACCGAATCAACATCATCCCTGATTTTATGGAAGCAGTTTCCTGATATTATTCAGCCACATTAGGAAGTATAATTAATTTATAATTCTTTCCTTATTTTTTCTGATTATTTGGGAATGTAATTAATCCAGGATTCTTTTCCTGATTTGCTACAACCAGAATTGTAACACCTCTTTTCCTATAAATAGGGATTAAGATCATTGTAACATCATCAGAGAATAATCAATAATACACTGTCACTCTGCAGAATTTAAGAGACAGACAGTCGTGGACGTAGGCCAATTATTATCGAACCACGTAAAAGCTCCGTGTTCCTCGTTTGATTCTCGGTATTTGTCTGTGTCTTTTCTTGGTATTTGTGCTTTCTCACATTGATTGCAGGTATTGGGTATTGATTACTCGTCGACTGAAATCCAATGTCGACATGAGTTTAAAACAATTTCATATACAATCACTGTAGTAAATTGGTGGACTCCACTTTGTTGGTCTATAATTTTATACTGCGTTTATAATCTTTTCATTGGTCATATTAATTAATGTTCACGCTGCTCATGAAAGCAACAAAGGTGTGTATAATTGTGCAATTGTTTAAAACCAAGTTGTTCACCAACATCATTAAAAATTAGTTGTGTGTAGAATGGCATTTGAAAACAATGAAGGATGGTTTTATTGTAGTTGAGGATCGATGACATACATGTTATTAGGTTCACGAAAGTGTGTAATTTTCAAATTTTTAATTGCAATTTTGGACCTTTTCAGCAAACCAAATATTGCTTATGACCAGTCTAATTAATAAGTATAATTAAGTTTTTAATTAAATTAATTACAGTTAATCAAGATAATCTATACCATTGGTAAGTTAATTGGTTAACAAATTCGGAGTGGTGGACTATTAATTACAAGTGGCACTTGTCTTTTTATTTTTAATATTTTTATTATTTTAATGATCCATCAATAAGTGCAACAAACGCCCGTAAATTTGCATTTTGTTTGTCAAGCAACTCATTTTTTAGCTTCATTGAAAAATCAATGGCATGACAATAGGTATGTAAAGTCTAAAGGATAAAGTGCATACCTTGTTCTTGGATTCATTTGACTAGACACTAAAGAAGGAATATAGTGATGATATCAGAGTATTGTTGTATCAATCTTGTGCCGTTAATCTTGAGCTCAAATCATAGTAATTTTATTACTTTTGAGAAATTAAAATCATATTATTTAATAAGTTTGGTATAAAAAAATATTTAGTAAAACTATAAGTAATTATTTGATAATCTACGATGATTTTGCAGAAGTATTAATAAAAAGATGGAGATTATTTTTATAAAATGATTATTATAGTGAATAAATTCTACAGTATATTGACTTTAAGTGGACTCATTGGTCAACATTCTTGGAACCTAGCAACCTATATTCTACACAAATCAAACAAAGAAAATACGAGTGATCTTGACACCGGTGGGGTGTCGGTCGAAAACATTCTGACGTTCAAGTAAGTAAACTGATTATAAAGTATAAAAGTGCAGTAAAAATAAAGCGTCGTCAGACAAGAAGAAGTATGTCGAAAAAGGAAAAAGACGGAAGATTAACGGAGTCTTAACTATTTTGATTTGAAAACTGGACGGAAGAAGAACATTGAGATATTGAATGTCAGTGTGAAAAACCCCATATAATATAACAGTGCAAATGAATTGTGAATAGTGCACTAGGTAAGTTTTTAAAAAAGAGAAATCGGTTACAATAGACACAGTTAAATACCAAGTTTTTCCTTAACTAGAACTTTTTCTAGACATGTACTTCCACACCACTATACTGAATATATCATAGAAGAACTCTAAATCTAGAGTAGAAAAAATGAGAACATAAGAGAGAAAAAAAAGAAACCTTAAGTGGCTTGCAAAAGATGAGCAAGACAGATGAGATGCCTCTTCCTCTTGATGAAGCCTCTATTTATAGGGAGATGAGATGTCATGGGAACTTATTACAGGGTTTAATGATATGGTTAATGACTTGTCGATTACAGGGTTTAATGACATGATTTATGATATATCGGTTACAAGATTTAATGTCATGATTTATGACATCTCGGTTACAGGATTTAATATCTCTTCCGTTACAATTTATTTAAATTTCATGTATTAAAAGCAATCAATCATCACTTAATAAATTAGACCTTATTTGAGCTGGATTAACCAAGTTTCTAGGTTATCCACTTAGACCATTAGCTTGGGCCAATTGACATGCTGGGCTAATTTATCACAACAAGCTTTGAGCTTTTATTTTTGGGTCCGATAATTTTTTACCGCTACAATTATGAAATAATTTATTACAGGATTAAATGAATTTTTCAAATGATCAAATCATCCTAAGTAATTTTAATATAAAAACATTAATATCACAAGTCACAACCTAAGTTACACGTAAAATACCAAATAAAACCTATAATATTTTATATTTAGTGCTGTTTTTGACATTATATAATTTTAGAACAATTTTTTTAAATGAATTTTATAGTAATTAATATAAAAACACATCAAATGCATGCACGTCGCTTTGGAGTCTTATAATAGGTTTAAGAGCACCTTGCACAAACCTCTACCAAGGTTAGACAAAATTGCACGAAAATGAGGATGTTTGCAATACTTACATTTTAACTACCTAAGATTCCAAAAACTCAGCACAAACCTCCTTTACCGTCAGTCAATCGTTAGTCAATTATTGTTAAATCAAAATTATGAAGAGTAAAATGATTAATTCATTGCTAATAAATATTTTAATTAAATACTAATATTTTTAATTGATAAAATAACAAAACAATTTTTTTGAAAAAAGAAAAAACCTTCTTCATCCTTTACCTCCAACATCATCTTTCTCATCTTCATCATCCATTTCTTGTTTTCATCAAAATCATCATCTCCATCATTTTCATCAAACAAACATCACTCAAATCAATCATCATCATCAAATCAAATATCACCTAAATCAAACAAAAATTTCAATGTTCATTAAAATAAAATAAAAAAATGAACAAGTACTGGTCTCCAGCAATGGAGACCATTTTTCTTGGTTTCCATGGGAGATTAGGATATGATCTCCAGATGGAGACCAGTTTTTTTTTTTTTTTTAACTTTTTTTAATTAAATTGAAAATATATTTTATATTATTTTTAAATTTATAAAAAAATAAAATGTAGACTTTAAATTTGACTTTAGGGGTTCTTTAGTCTTTTTATACTTTTGGTCATTGATCGTGATGATGTAATAGTGATTGCTTAACGACAGGAGAGGTTTGTACTTAATTTTTAGAGCCTTAGGTGGTCAGAATGTGAGTATCGCAAACACCCTCATTTTCTTGCAATTTTGCCTTATGCGGTTTGTGCAATTTCCTAGTTTTAACAACAAAATTAACGATTAGTCTCTTGATTAATTTTATAGCAAATTATTTATTCAGTATAGTTAACTGTGATTATTTTAAAAGTTAGTGCAATACCAAACTATAAATAGAAATGATAACTTGTGATTTGAAAAGTTGCTTTCAATGTTTAATATAAGGGTGGTAATCCAGGTTGGCAAGTCATGTTTGGATTAACTCGAACACGACGCGATTATTTTTGACACGATGCAATTAATAAATAGGTTGAACCCCTTCAACATAAATACGATATGATTATATATGAGTTAATATGAAAACAACACGGTCAACCCATTTATTTGTATATTGTTTATTAATACATGTATTGACCTATTTATTGACACGTTTAATAATCAGTTTATGATCCATTTAACTGTTTACCACCCAAATCCAGATTAACAAACCATATAAACATGAAACCATAAAAATCATAAAAATCAACTATAGAATCATCATCAACAATGAGAATCATCAACAAAATATAAAGGGACAATCCTTATTTCCCCCATGTAGTTTGATATAATAGCCAAAAAACCCCCTCGATTTATAAAATCGCTAAGAACCCCCCTATAGTTAATATAAATATCCAAAAAACCCCTTATTGTTTAAAAAAATATCCAAAAAACCCCCTACCGTCAACTAAAACGTTAAAATCCAATGTTTGACCGTTAGTTAGAAAGGGCAAAATTGTCAATTTATTATAAAATAATTTTAAAAAATTTAAACAAATAGATGAATGCCACGTGTGCGGTAAAAAATTATTTTTTAATAATTAATAATTAAAAAATATATTTTTTTAAATAATCTCCATACATAATTAAAAAATAAAAATAAATAAAAAAATTCAAAACACTTCTCTCTCTCCTCTCTCTCTCTTTTTATGTCTCTATGTCTTCTTATGTTCTCCTTTATTCTTTTTCTCTTTCTTCTTTTTCTCTTCTTCTCTTCTTCTCCTCTTTTTCACAAACGCCGGTTTACATCTGGGTTCGATGCATCTGGGTTCGATCGAACCCGCATCTAGGTTCGATCGAACCCGCATCTAGGTTCGATCAACCCAGATGCAAACCCGCATCTGAGTTCGATGGAACCCATATGCGGGTTTGCATCTGGGTTCGATCGAACCCTGAGGCGGGTCTCGAACCCAGATGCGAAGACCCATTTTGGGTTTTCAGCGCGGAAACCCTTGGGTTCCGACTCGGAAACTTCTGGGTTTCTGGCGCTGGAAACCCAGAAAGTTGAGTTTTTTAGTTTTTTCTGTTTTCAGAAAGTTGTGTTTTTTGTTGTTTTTATGTTGCTATTGTGTTTGATGTTGTTGTTACAGTGTTGGAGGATTTGTTGATGATAATGGATGCTAAGAACACAAGGATACTGGAGATCCAATCTGGAGATTGGATCTCCACTTTTTTATATATATTTTTTAATTTTATTGTTTAAAAAATTTTAATTTTTTAATTTTTATTTGAGGGGCAATTTGATCTTTTTGGATACTATGATAGTCAGGATCCATTTC
The DNA here is from genome assembly GCA_019925255.1 of Litchi chinensis. Classification (NCBI taxonomy): domain Eukaryota; kingdom Viridiplantae; phylum Streptophyta; class Magnoliopsida; order Sapindales; family Sapindaceae; genus Litchi; species Litchi chinensis. The sequence continues at coordinate 17,252,821 of CM034467.1, read as the reverse complement.
TCATTCACAGAGTTAACAGAAGGGATAAAATGGGATTTCCAGAAACAATAGGGGGGTAATTGGCGATTATCTTAAACTATAAAGGGGAAATTGGGATTCTTCCAAATATAAATAGATATTAGAATCAAAATCATAAAATCAACAAATATATTACTATGATACAAATATATTTCGTACTAGTACGGATTTCGATTATTTTCTCCATAAATCAGAATCAAAACTGAAAATCCGGGTTTGAAATTCGGACAATCAACTTTGTTAACCCCTCCCGATTCCTTTATCGACACAAACATAACTCCACTCGGACCCATCCCAGCTGCTTTAAGTGTATAGATCAGACTTCGAGTAGGACTAAACGCATGTCTATGCGATCTAAGATAGTGCACCTTATCACGTGGCACAAGCTCATGATTATGTTCTTTAACAAGTTTGGACACAGCCCATATACCAAAACTATATTTTTCATCTCGTCGTTTGCTGATGAACAACAATCTAGGTTTTTTAACAACTTTAAATACACTAACATCAAACTTGACCACTTAATAACTTCGACGTTAATCTTAATAAATTAATGTAACGTTAATTATTAAGATGGATATTATAATTGTTAAGTGAACAATTTCGATATCATAACGAGCAAATTTGATGTTACAATCAAATATAATATTTTATTTTATAGTAAATATTATATTTATATATTAAATATAATTATTATAATATTAATAAATTATTATTTTAATATTATGTAATATAAAAATAATATATTTCTTTTCACTTTGGCTGCCAGTATATATACATACATAGAGAGAGAAGGGATTGTTTAATATTGTGGTCACTGACACTTGGTGACCAAGAATACCTATTCAATTAAGGCTGCTAGTGTTATATATATATATATATATATAATATATATATAAGAGAGAGAGAGAAAGAAGGGATTGTTTTATATTGTGGTCAATGAAACTTGGTGACCAAGAATACTTAATGAATTAAATAATTATTCAAATTCAAATGATTCACTAAACGTGATTTGAATGTTTTATGTCATGAACGAGTCAAATCACGATACCGAAACTAAAATGAAAATCTATTTAAACCACTCATTTTTTTCCAACTAGATAAAAAAAGCCTTGAAAACCCAACAAAGAAGGCAGCATCAGCATGGAAGCTGAGAACCAGAAACTCCCATCAATGGAGAGCCAACATCTTCAAAAGAACAACCAGGGTGGCTATAAACAAGCTCCAGTTGCAGTGATGATGGTGCCCTTTTTAGAACAAAGCCATCTCAACCAGCTTCTCAGATTATCTTGTCTCATTTCATCTCACAACATTCCAGTGCACTTTGTTAGCTCTGCCATACATAATCACCAAGTGAAAGTCCGTGCTCATGGAATCAATCCTGTTGACATTGAAAGAGTCCATTTTCACGACTTGCCACTTCATTTCCTCTCCCCTTCACCGAATCCTCAGTCATCCACCAAATTTCCTACTCATTTGCTCCCAATGTTTGAAGCCACCTCACACCTCCGCCAGCCCTTCACTGAATTATTACATGACATCTCCGCAACAGCCAAAAGAGTTGTCATCATCCATGACTTTTCAATGTCATCAGTTGTCCAGGATGCTGCTTCTATGCATAACACAGAAACCTACTGTTTCTGGGCCATCTCTGCCTTTAGTTCATTCTTCATTAGTTGGGAAAATTCGGGGAAGTCTTTCGAAGTAGAAGCAGAAATACCAGAGCTTCCCTCTTTTGAAAGTGGCGTGACCGCTGAAGTCATCAAATTCGTTGATCACCAATGGCAATTCTTGAACTTCAGAGCTGGAGATCTCCTCAACGCAAGCAGATCGATGGAAGATACTTACATTAATCTTCTAGAAAAGCTTCATGGAAAGAAGCAATGGGCAATTGCTCCACTATATCCAGTAACAATCTGCAGCAACAACTCAAATAGCCAAGATAAGTGCTTGAACTGGCTAGATAAACAAGCACCAAAATCAGTTATCTATATTTCTTTTGGATCCACATCTACCATGAAAGATGAACAGATTAAAGAGCTTGCAATCGGTCTGGAACAAAGCAAGACAAAATTTATTTGGGTATTGAGGGATGCAGATAAAGGGAACATTTTCACAGAAGACAGCAGGAGAATTGAACTTCCACAAGGATTTGAGAAGCGAACGGAAGATGTCGGGATGATTGTAAGAGATTGGGCACCCCAACTGGATATTCTGGGGCATCCTTCAACTGGAGGGTTTATGAGTCACTGTGGGTGGAATTCATGCCTTGAGAGCATTAGCATGGGGGTGCCAATTGCAGCTTGGCCTATGAATTCAGAACAACCAACCAATGCTGTGCTGATATCAGATGTGTTTAAGGTAGGTTTTCTCGTCAAGAAATGGACACACATGGAGGAAATAATTGAATCAACATATGTCAAAGAAGCAGTGAGGAGGTTGATGGCATCAGAGGAAGGGAATGAGATGAGGAAAAGAGCTGAGTCACTTGGAGAATCTTTCAAGCAGTCTGTTGGTAAAGATGGAGTTTCTTGCTTTGAGCTAGAATCTTTTGTTGCTCATATTACTAGATAGGTTTTGAATTTCAGGAATGTGTTTGTTGGCTCGAAATAAATGGATGTGTTGTTATCGTATAATCCAGCAAACTGTGGTCCATGCTACTGGATTTCATATGTTTTCCATTAATATTTAAAACGTGTAATTACTGTGACTAAAACTGTGTTATCACATAGTTAATATTCTATCAGGATCAATTCGACAAAAATGATCGTTTTCTTGTTATCAAAGAATCCTCCCATATACTTCGTTTGATATAAAGACTTACTAACAGTCAGCACTTCTACAAATGACATTTTAAAGAGCCTGACAAATCTAGAAAGTCTATCAGGAAAGTCACTAAAGCCAAAAACAAATTATCCAGATCATCAAAAGCACAGAGGTATATGCACCTAATAATTATCTGTTTAACTCAAATTGTACCAATTAAAAATTTAAAACCAACAAATGAAAAAAATAATAATAATCTTTTTGCGAAAATCCTAAAATACAACTTATGAAAATATATCTATTTTACAACCCATTATTTCTTATTTGTTCAAAATGTAACTTGACATTAATATAAATATCTAAAATCCTTCCTAGAGGCGTACGAAAAGATAACAATACTCCTGATAGTCACTGAATCCATTATGTTGATATGGTTGATTGTTTGACTCCAGGGGCAAAAAAGAAAAAACAATGAAAAATTAATTAAAATAATTTTAATTATTATATAAAAAATCAAAATAAATAATATTAAATATAAAATCATAAAAAATCAGATTTTTATTTAAATATATATAATTCTCTCATTTCTCTCTCTCCTCTCTTCCTCTTCTCTAGCCAACCCTTTTCTTTCTTGTTCTTTGTCTTCATTTAGTGATGATGGTGGTAAGGATTCGGCAGCAACAACAAAAGTATAATGGTAGGGATCTCGTCCAATGATGATGGTCTCCATGCGAGATGAAACTCAGTTATCGCCTCTTCACCTCCTGCTCATTTTTCGTCTCCTCCATCGAAATCGTCGCTTCCTCCATCACGTGGCCTTTGACCTCCGCACCATCTTTGTGTCTTTTTTAACCTAGATCATCTTCCGTATCCTTAATCAAAATTGTCGCTTCCTCTACCACATGGCCGCCGACCTCCACTCCATCCATGTCTTCTTCAACTCATCAATGACTTGGGTTCAACTCAGATCGAGACAATCTAGATTCCCATCTTTGGTGGCCGTTGGATAACCGATGATGATGACATTGATTTGTTAGATTTAATTTTAAGTTGGTTTTAATTTTAGATTTGTTAGTGATGACATTGATTTGGGTTTGTTGATGATGATGATTTTATGTTTGTTAGTTTTAATTCTTTAATTTTGGGTTTGTTAATTTTCATATGAAAATTGAAGAGTTTGCTGGTGTTTGATGATATTGATATTGAGAAACTAATGATGTTATTTGCTGGTAGAGATTGGATCTCCATGAGATCCAATCTCAATCTCCACCTTTTTTAATATGTTATTAATTTATACTTTTTTATTTTTAAATATTATTTTAATAAAAATTTGAAGGCTAAAATGGTCATTTTCACCTTTGTTAAACTTTTATGTTAAATTATAACTTTTGTGGTAAAATGGATAAAAATGAAACAATGGGTTGTAAATGGACATGGTTTCATGTGTTAAGTTATTTTTTGGGATTTTCCCTCAAAAAAAAAAAAAAAATCATCCTAATTACTAGATTAAATTCAAATGGTAAAACAGGAGATTATGATGGGTTTTGAATGTATTAAAAACATTCCAAAGTGGTTCATAAATCTCTACAGTCTGTATTTTGATCTTGTATATTCTTTAAACAATTAGTCAATAATGTGTTTCCAAAAAAAAAAAATTTCAATCATGAATTACAGGACAACAAGACAAGAAATTGCGCCCTTGACTATATGTAATTGTTGAAAGTCATGTTTAGTTAGATAGTTGTTAGGAGAATAAAGAATTTTACGTTATCAAAAACTCTTAAGTTACGTTACTAAATATTCTTCTTCTTTTGGATTAACTTCGTAGATAGCTTCTCATTCAAACGAGAAGATATCTCTTTAGTTTTCATTATTAGAACTATATAAATAAAAGAACTTTCTGTTTTAGAAAGTGAGTTGAATAAAAGCATGATTATTCTTTCAAATTTCACACGGTATCAAAGCTTGACTATCTAGTGACCGAGACCAGCATGGCCTCACCCGATTCTACCTTAAAAATCTTTTCAAACCTAGAACTGAACCCTTCAACCAGTAATGGAGGAGGTTCTAAAACAGGTAATCTTCCTTATCTACCCTTGATGAGTCATAAATTCAATGGGAATAATTACATTCAATGGTCCTAGTCCGTTAGGATGTTCATAAGTGGCAAAAGGAAGGAAGACTATTGCTTCTTCAACCCCAAAACGGTTGAAGAGCTTTTGAAAGAAGGGGTGCATTGGAAGAAGGAGACTAACTCGCATTTGGAAGACACCCATAGTCAAATATGAGGCTGAGGGATGAACTTCTAGTTCATAGAATGAATGAATTGCTACTCTAGTGTCTGTTGGGATTTCAAACTCAGAGATAATACTCATCAACTCCTGCTCGCTTACTACAAAGCTAACCCCAAAGAAGGTAGGATCGGGAGACCTACCACTTTGTTCCCTACGAACAGATTCGTCATTAGTAGCTCCTTCAACCATAGTAGGTTTATCTTAATCTAGGGCAACCTCACCAACATTGTCTACCCAATGTGTCTATGGCGCTACCCTCTACAACTTGGATAGCCCAATTAGGATGTGGGAAGTCATCGTAATTAGAACCCTCATCTACAATGGTATGAGCACATCGCCCGCGACTACACATCTATAAAGAGCACCTATTATAAGTACTCATAATGGTTAGACCATTACCAGCAATGAAAGAACCCTAAAATACTATCTTGTGCCCTCAAACAAGCTTGATAATGAAGTTGTTTAACCTAAGGCCAATCTACAAGTGAAAACACATCTTTCAACACACAAGCAAACATTTTCACAAACAGAGAAGTTACATTCATAGAGCAATGAAAAAGCAACTTAATAAGTGGCTTTTGGAAGGCATTTAACAAAATTGAATAAACCAGAGGTAAAATAGACTTGGCTTACCTTTAAGGAAGAAGCTGAACGTTAATAGTGAACTTGTGAGGTTTGGATGAAGCCAAAAAAGTCATTGAAAGATCAAGTGGACAGCCACAGAAGGGAACCGACAATGTCAAGAAAGGATAGAGTGTTTAAGAGGGAAAACAAAGAGATTAAGATATTTAGGTTTCAAAAAGATTGCCGAATGATGACAACTACCTTGATTTTCTCTTTTATACCCTCAAGAAACGACCGCTTAAACGAAAGTAATGATAACTTATGCAAATCTAATGGTTAGGAGATAAAGCACGTCACTTCTACGTAAAAGGACTTAGAACAACATCTTAATCAGGTGTAAGTCGCATTAATGAGACAAGATGGTTACCACTATTGATTGATAAATGCTGTCAATTTAATGGTTAGGAGATAAAGCACGTCACTTCTACGTAAAAGGACTTAGAACAACATCTTAATCAGGTGTAAGTCGCATTAATGAGACAAGATGGTTACCACTATTGATTGATAAATGCTGTCAATTTAATGTTGCTCGAGAAAGAACGTTTTAGCTTTCAATGCAGCCGGGGCGATGACTGCTCCTAGGATGCTAACCAACAAGCGCACAAAATCATAACAATTTAATAAAGTGAAGTGTTAGTATCATCTCCATAGAGATGTCAAAGCCATCTTAACTAGCTTCTCAAACAATCTTGCCTCATTTCTTTTCATAATATGTTGACATCCGAAAACGGTTAACACCCGATTAGGAGTCGAAACCTTGCTAACAAAACGATTTGTATGGGGCTGACAGTAAAGACCGTACCAGGCCGGGGGTGAAGACCACATCGGGCAACCTCTTTTGACCTCTAAAGGTCGCGTTCGGAGTTGAACCCTCAACCTTATAGGTGTTTTTGGGTTGACAACTCCTACCACCAAACTGATAGTAAATGTTGTACTTAGAATGCCCAAACAATAGATATATATATATATATATATAAACTGAACAATTTTCATTAATAATAAAAAGCATATAGTAAGTGTTGTACTTAGAATGCCCAAACACCTATACAATTTAACTGTCCATCCCTTTATAAGTCATTCTTCAGTAATCATCTGTTGAAGGTGGTTGAGAAGTATACTATATGACATTGTACCCTAAGGGAATGCATTCCACACTTTTGCATCCTCTATCATGACCCACAATGCCTTATCCACCCCTTGGCGCTCATTTAGGCCATAAAATAGTTGGAAAGCTATGACTAAATTAGCCAACTTAAAAGTGTCGGCGACATCAAAATTTGCCCATGACTTAATCATAAGGACAACAGCTTTCACTAACGCTGGAATTCCTTTGAAAAGTCGTCATAGAAGACTATTCTTGTCATTTTGTCGCACCTTAATAGTATTTATGTCGATATGCCTGAATCACAATCCCGTTACCAATAAAAACTCCTACTTTTCAAACCTATATAGTTACCTTCCAATTTCAAACCACATCTCATCAAGCCTAGCACGAGGAATTTCTAACTCTCTAGTAAGAATAGTTACAATCAAGGGGCAAACCAACAACTAATTGTAAGATATCTCCATGAAATATCTAAAGGGGGCACACTTAGGAACCACTTTAGGAGTTCTCTTTTATCAAGAGCTGCTTTTAGAGCAGCAATCTCTTTGAAGCTACAGCGTATTCTTAATGGGATCTCTATAGGAATAACCTGTGTACTCTACTTATAATTTACCTACATTTATACAAAAATAAAAATAATAAAAATAATTAGAATAACATTAATTTAATTGAAATTTACTTTAATAAAACTGAATTATTATTTTGTCCTATTTTCATTAATTTATAAATCTAATTTTAAGTAACAAATTAAATCAACATATTACAATTACATTAAATTAAAATTAAAATTAAAATTAATTAATTCTTCTTATTTTTTATTTTTAATTTATATTTCATTTATTTTTTTTATTTTAATTTATTTTAATTACATTTATTTAATATTTTTATTTTAATTATTACAATAATAGATTAAATTTAATTTATTTCTAACTAATTTAAAATTTAAAACTCAATTAACATATTTTCTAAACTAATATTAATTACTCTAATTAAAAAGAATTCCATAAAATCAAGTTTTGAGTGTGCAGAACCATGTTTTGTAGCCCCATAAAACACAATTTTTAGAAAAGATCGTGTTTTATGGGTCCGGCCATAAAACACGATCTTTCCAAAAACTGTGTTTTAAGGTTATCTAAAACACAATTTTTAGAAAAGTTCATGTTTTATGGGTGCAACCACAAAACACAATCTTTTTGAAAACTGTGCTTTGTGTACCCACAAAATACAGTTTCGATGGAAGCTCGAGTTTATGGGTGTAGTTGTAAAACACTGACTTTTCTAAAAACGTGTTTTAGTTAGCTTCAAAACACGATTTCTGGAAAAGATTGTGTTTTATGAACACGCTCTTTTCCACAACCGTGTTTTGTGCAGCTATAGAACACGGTTTTGGTGGAAGACTTGGGTTATGGGTACAACCATTAAACTTGGTTTTTCCTACGACTTGTGTTGCATTCAGCTACAAAACACAGTTTTTAGAAAATACCATGTTTTATGGCAACGTCCATAAACTTATTTTCCACCAAAACCGTGTTTTATGCACCCACAAAACATGATTTTGTGGGTGCACAAAACATGTACCACCAAAACTTCCATTCTCATGCCCAGTTCATCCAAATCCAACTAAAGCTAACCTAATCTAATTATATTAAAGTAATCCAACATCCACAACTCAAAACAATGAAATCAAAACTCTAAATTTCACAATTAAAACTCAAACAATCAAATGGAAGGTTTCATTGCATACCTTCAACAATAGAGGCAATGAACACTACAAGAAAAATGACTTTTCACAACACACATTAGGCAACACACAATAGGCACGTGTTGCTTATCATCATCAATCATAACACACAAAAAATGCATGTTGCAAAAGAGACTTACAACAACTTACGCACTAGTGTTGCAATGAATGAGATACATATAATAACACATAATTTGTGGGTGTTACTAAAATAGCTTGTTTTCTGCAACACGGAAAATAGTATGTTGCTAAAAATGCTACATATAGCAACACACACTTTTTCAATGTTACTGTATACTTACTTTAAGCAACACAGAAATTAGTATGTTGCTAAAAACTTGTATTTTGCAACACACAAAGTAGTATATTGCTAAAAATGGTACATATGACAACATATATACTAAATGTTGCAAAAAAGTTTATATTTCACAACAAAGTAACCTTATTTAAAGTGATTAATTAATAAGATGTTAAGCTTAAGAAATTGATTTTTTTTTGTTTTTCCTTAGAATTCCTCAACTATTAAGATATTCCTTTCCTTAAAAAAAAAAAAAAACTACTAAAATATTATTTTTAAAATAGATTATTAGTAATCCAAGATTTGTTAATTTTTATTTTTAATATTTTATTTTATGTAAATAATATAATATTTTAATTTAAATTTTTTTTAAAAATAATAGATGAAAGAAGAGCCTCCTCTTGCACTAGTGATATAGGCTGGCAACCTTTGTCCCTCAGATTGAAAATTTTTTAGTAATAATATAATAATAAGAGGTTAATTTAGGAAACTAATGTATATATATAAAAATATATTTTTTTTAATAAAAGACTTTTTCATATTAAGATATAAGTAAGAAAATTTGACTTCTAGAAAAAAGATATTTTATAACTTAAATTAAGGTATAAGTTAAAAAAATAAAAAATAAAAATACTTAAATTAAGATTTAAGCACAAATTATGTCACTATGATTTAATTATTACAAATTAGAGATTTGAACAAAAAGACATAATTAAGATAATGGAAGATTGTCTTCTTAATTAGGAAGGCACAAAGGTAATTTTATAAAGAATTTGAGCCAAAATAAAATATAATGATTATTGGCAAATGTTCCAAAATAAAATATATTCAAATGGTTTTCCTTTTTGGATCATCATGCATTATTTTACATATCAAATTATCAAGCAAAAAGAAGTCTGCATATATATATATACATATATATATATATATATATATTATGGCACCCTCATTTTTTTTCTCCATTAGTTGATAATGATTTTTTGAGCTCTATGCAGTCTTTTAGAGGGTGTGAAATCATGAGTAATGATCCTCTATGATGAAGCATTTATATGGCCTAACTCTTAATGTTTACACCTATTCAATTGTAGGTCTTGCTAAAAATAAAAATTATATATGTTACAATTTTATTGATTCAAGTTTATAAAAATAAAAAATAATAATGATAACAAATATATGGCCCCCAAAATTTTATGAAAATTTATTAAGTTTATGAGGTTGGGGTTAGATATTTAAATATATAAATAAATTTAATATATATAGTTTCAAAGTTAATATGTTCACAAAAAGTAGAAATACATTAATGATTGGAGGCATGCTTTACTTCTTACTGAGCCGAGTTCAAGCCTTTATGATATTATACGCATTTGTTTGCTCTCATTTTTTTTTTTAATTTCATTTTATATTATGTATAAAATAAGATACCTATTTAGCTCTATGGGTGTTTGAACCCTAAACCTCAACTAAAAAGAGGAGTTAACATAGTTACTTACTAACCGTGCCAATCTTCAAATTTGTTACATTTTTGACTTCGCAATTTTTTATATCCTATTAAGAAACTTCTATCTACACAACTATAACGAACTATTTTTCTTATCATAAATTATATCACATTTATACAAACTACTTACTACATTTTCTTTAATTTTTCAATCTTTGGATCTCTTTAATACTTCATTTATAACTTAATGAATGTTGTGAATTTATGTTAGTTCTTTAGTGCTAATATATAAACTAACCAGTTTTTAGTACTATTTGATTGAGTTTATTCATTAAACTAATAGAAATTATAATGACCAAATTTTAAAAATGAAAATATATTTAACTATATGTGAATTAGGGGTGGGCACAAAAACATGGATTTGATCCAAACAACTCGATTCGATCCGATCCAATCCATGGGTATTCAGATCGGATCATATGTTCAATGGTAAGGTGTTCGGATCCTCACCTGTAAAAATACCATGTTTCATGGATCGGATCAGATCGAGGTATCTAAAACCGATTCGATCTGTGAACCTGTGAACAGGGGTACATGCATAATTTCGCATGCCCCTATATAAAGTCTACTTAAGCTAACCCTAACATCCATCTCTTACTCCCTCTCATGCTCAGCTCGTGCTCGGTAGTCATACCCCTACCCCCACCCCCACCTATTTTTTCTTCATCGTTGACATCGACAGCTCTCATTCAGCTATTCGAAGCTCGATTTCTTCTTCATCACCAACATTGACAGCTCTAAGCTCATGCCTCTCGACTCTCAGCTCTCATTCTTAGCTCGGCAACCCCATATCCACCCATTTCTTCTTTATCACCAACATCGACAGCTCTTATCGCAGCAGTCCGATAGCTCGATTTCTTCTTCATTGTCGATTCACCGTCAACTCTCAGCTCGTACATCTCGGCTCTCATCTCTCACTCTCAACTTGGCAGCCCCACCTATTTCTTCTTTATCGTCGACACCGACAACTCTTATCTCAACAGTTTGGTGAGTCTATTTATAGCTTTAACTTGATATTTACATGATTAGGTGTTAGTGTTTTGGTGATTTATGTGCTTGCTTGTTGTTTTCTGTTGTTGAGTTACATTTTGCACTTGCTGATTTTATATATAAATGTGTTATTGTTACTATGAATAGATAGGAAAAAGTATAGAGAGTGGTGATGAGTCTAAATTTGATATTAATAATATTAGTTTGATTGGAAAAAGTTAAAATCTTGGGGTGACAAAAAAAATAGAGAAGAGGATGAAGAATGAAAGTAGTTGTAGGCTTAAGTCAGATTGTTGAGAGCATTTTGAGTTGTTCGAAACTAAGGAGGGCAGAAGAAGGTCTTGGTGTATACATTGAAATTGAAAGCAAGTGTTCAAACATGGAACCGATCCGATTCGATCCTCAGATTGGGTGTTCGAATCGGATCGGTTCCTTCCCCTTGATGGATCATGTTCAAATCCAAAAATAGTGATCTGTAAATTTATCATATTTGGATCAGATCCAATCGAAATTGATCCGAATATGGTGTTGCCTACCCGTAATGTGAATTGTAGCTCTATTTATTTTAAATAGTTAATATATTTTACTTTCTTTTTGTGATAGAAGTTTAAATTTCATCATGTATACTCTTTATTGTATGAATAGATATTTTTCAATAATATAAGACTAGAACATATAATATTGTTTAATTTTAATAGGTCTTGTTTATTCACAATTATTGATGTGATGATTTTTTTTAATATGAGTTGTTTTACATGATAAAAATTACAAAAACTTATATGAACTATAATTGTTTTTATCTTAATTTTTTTTCATTTTATTTTATTATAAAGTAATCCTTTAATATAAATGTCACTTATTCAAATTAAATTTTATACAGCTTATTTCGTATAGCTTAGTTTCTTGATGTTATATATATTAAGGATAATTAAAAAAAAAAAAAAAACTCATTATAGTTTGCAAACAATAAGTAGCTCTTACACTTTTATGTGTGGGTTGCCTCTCACCCTTATGTGAGCTTATCTTTTACCTCTGTATGGATGGATCCTGTAGTAGCTAAGCTAGCTAATTAATTAAAATCTTCTTCTCCCATGTGTACCGCGCCGTTGTAGCTACTCATGATTTTATGAAATCTCCTAAATTTAAGTCATTATCACGTGAGTAATGAAACATTTTTAAAGCTAAAAAGATAATACTTTAAAATTTAAAAATTGAAACAACCCTTAGTCAAATATTAGACAATCCTTTTCCCCTTACAATCCTTAGTCAGACCATGTACTGTCTCACAAACACTCCTCTCTCCCTTTCTCACAATCTTTATAATTGATTCTGTCACTCTCACTCTCACAGCTCACAGTACCCAGCAGTTTAGCGACGCCATCTAGCAAGCAACACCGCTCTCCTTTCGTCGTTTGGACGAAGCAACCAGTGACTCCATCAGTCCTCGTTCATGCACATCTATCCCTAAGTCAGATGACTCCCCTCCCCCTATCTCTTACAACCACTCTCTCGTAATCTACTTGTTGCGGCTTGTATTAAGGTCTCATTGCCTTCCATTTGTTTGATGATATGCTTGTGTGAATTGCTGCTTACGAATGATCAACATGCACTCACATGTCAATAAAAGAATGACCACAAAACCATATTGAATTGATAGTTTGATTGAAATGCAAGTTGTTGTTGTTCATTGTCTGATTTAAATGTTGGCTTTTTATTTTTATATAATCTACTGAATGCAAGGTGTATCTAATACATAAAAGACAATGAACTTTTTTAATTCTAATATATTATACTTTAGGACTACAAAGTGGGAACCACCTTATTTAGACTGTCGCATGACTTCAATTATTGTATAATAATTTTCAAAGATTGTAAATTATTGTGTATTAATCAACCAGTTTTCATTTTTATTATGTATAGGTCACCATGGATAAGAGTTGGCTCTATTTATCAAGGTTTGTTTTAGTCTTTTTTTTTTTAAACAAAATTATATTATTTTCATGTTTATTTTAATATATCTTCTTATGTGAGAAAACAATATCTTCTTCTTAAAATTAATTTTAAGTTTCAAACTTCATATTTGTAGAACCTTGTTAGAGTATCAAGAAGGGGCACATAACTTTGTTGATAATGCTCACACAAATATCTTAAACTCATATTTGGTAATATGTCCATGCGTAGACTGCAAAAATTACAATGACATCATTATGATATTGTGTATGAGTATTTAGTGATTAAAGGGATGGATCCTTCATACACTACTTGGGTATTTCATGGAAAAAATGTTGCTAGTTCATCTTCTAGATCCAAAGATATAAAGAGGATAGAGACATATATGATGTTTAGAGATCAATTTTTGAATAATGACGAAACATTAACAAGGGAAGTGAATGAAAATATTGATAAGGAAGAGCTTAGGAATGTAGTTTCTATTGTTGAATCTTCTTTATCTCCTGGTTGTACAACACACACAAAAATGTCTGCAACAATAGCTTTAATCAAGCATAAAGCTGCTCATGGGCTATCTGAAAATGGTTTTGATTAGTTGCTTCAAATACTTCATGATATGCTTCCCTAAGAAAACACAGTTCCTGACTCCTTTTACTCAATTAAGAAACTATTAAAAGCATTTAACCTTGGTTATGAGAAGATTCATGCTTGTATTAATGATTGTTATCTTTTTAGAGAAGAGTATGAAAACTTGCAATGATGTTTTAGATGTCATGCATCACGTTGGAAAAGTAATCCACATACAAAAAGAATTCAGAAAGGGGTACGTGCTAAAGTCTTGCGTTATTTTCTAATAAAACCAAGACTTAGAAGGATGTTTGGAATATTGAAGATGGCAGAAGATTTAAGATGGCATGATTCACATAAGAGTGAAGATGGTAAAATGAGACATCCAGTAGATTAAGTTGCTTGGGAAACAATTAATAAGAAATGACTATTATTTGCATCGGATCCTCAAAATATAAGATTCGGTATTGCTACTGATGGTTTCAATCCATTTCAAGATCTTAGCTCGAGGTATAGTTGTTGGCCAGTGATTTTAGCTATATATAATTTGCCTCCATTATTATACATGTCAAAGGAAAGTTTGATGTTGACCCTACTTATCCCAGGGCCAACACAATCAGGTAATGACATTGAAGTTTATTTAGCACCCCTTATAGATGACTTGAAAGACTTATGGATAAATGGAATGGATGTATATGATGCATTTAGCAGGTCAACATTTAATCTAAGAGCAATTTTGTTATGGTCAATTAATGATTTTCCAGTATATGAAAACATGTCTGGATGGCCTACTAAGGGAAGATATGCTTGTCTAGTGTGTTATGAAAACACATGTTCTGAATGGTTAAAACATAGTAAAAAATTTTGCTATATGGGACATAGACTTTTTCTTGATATTCACCACGCATTTCAGACAAAACGAGCGTGGTTTAATAGAGAACATGAACAATGTTAGAGGCCAAAGTTATCTAATGGTATTGAAATTTACAAGGAAGTTGAAAAAATAGTTAATGATTGGGGGAAAAGTGATTTAAAAAAAAAGGAAGCAACTACAAAACTCATTACGTTGGAAGAAAAAGTCTATACTCTTTGAATTACTATATTGGAAGGTATGAAGTTGCTTTTCTATTTTAAAAAAATTTGTATATTTTGAATTTTGTAGTAGATTGAAATGTTTTGCATTCTAATTATCTTTCACAATACCCATGTAGGATATCCTTGTTCATTATAACTTGGATGTGATGCATATTAAGAAAAACATTTGTGATAGCATAGTTGGGACATTATTGGATATTAAAGGAAAATCTAAAGATGGTCTTAGTTCTCGTCGAGATTTGGAAAATATGAGCATTAGAAAGGAGTTACATCCTGAAAATAGGGGTAATTCATTATTCTACCTTCTAACTGCATCACACACTCCATCAAAAATAGAGAAAAATTTGTTTTGTCAATAGCTTGCTGATATGAAGTTGTCAAATGGTTATGATTTAAATATTAGGGCATGCATCTCAGTAGATGATTGTAAAATAATTGGCCTAAAATCTCATGATTGTCATATTTTAATGCAGCAACTTTTGTCAATTGCTTTAAGAGGTATATTACCAAAGGACCCAAGAACAATAATTTTTCGAATATGTTCATTCTTTAATGAATTATGTAACCGAGCTATAGATAGGAATAGAATTAAGAAATTGGAGGAGGAGGTTGTTGAGACATTGTGCATGTTGGAAAGATTTTTCCCACCATCATTCTGTGATAAAATGATACATCTCACAATTCATCTAGGAAGAGAAGCATGACTTTATGGGTCGGTTCAATATCGTTGGATGTACCCATTTGAGAGGTATTTTAGTACTCTTATTTCTTTACTTTTTTTCCTAGTTTGGATTATGCTAACTAATTTGTATATATATATATATATATATTTATTTATATTTGCATCATTTTAGATTTATGAAGGTCTTAAAAGGATATATAAGAAATCGAGCATGACCTGAAGGGTGTATAGCTGAGCGTTACCTTGCTGAAGAATACACATTATTTTGTAGCAAATATATTAAACAAGCATCTGAAGTAGGAATTCGATATGGTCGTAATCAAGAGATGGTAGACAACATGTTGTTTGGAGGGCGTCCAATATCTGTTGCAAAGTCCATAATTCTTTCAGATGAATTGTTTCAAATTGCGCATCGCTACATCTTGTTTAATATGTCTGCAGTTCAACCTTACGTGGAGTAAGACTTATCTTTGCATTTATGTAGTACTTGTTTTGCTTTATTAAATTATAGAATATTATTGACCTAATACCTTTTTTTATTCAACCATTAGATTGCACTTGCAGGAACTTAAAAGTTTGAATAGGGGACTCTCAAGAAATCATAATCAATTACAAAAGCAACACATTGACACATTTAGTTCATGGTTTAATGAAAAGGTAATAAAATATTTCACTTAATATATATAATTTATTTAACATATTATTATTTTACTAGTTTTTATTTTAATTTTCTCATTTTTGATAGATTAATGATGAAATTAAACATAACTCATCAAGTGTCTCTCATACCCTAAAATGGCTTGCATATGGACCTAGAGACCTTGTCCTGTCATACAGTGGATATATTATTAATGACCTTCGATTTCACATTAAAGAGACAGAGAAGAGTCGACAAAATAGCGGTGTGACCATTGAAGCAAACATGATGTGCAAATCTACTACAAGAGACCATAATCAAATCATTGGACAAATTGCATATTATGGAGTTTTAAAGGATATTCTACTTCTTGATTATCATATGTTTCAAGTCCCTTTATTTAAATGCGATTGGGCAAATATTGTACATGGTGTTAAAATTGATGATGAGTTTGTTTTGGTTAATCTACATGAAGGTCTAAGCCAAGTTGAAAAGGATCCTTTCATATTGGCCTCACAAGCAAAACAAGTGTTTTATTGTAGGGAAATGAAACATCTAATTGGTATGTTGTTGGGAAAGCACCACCTAGAGGTTATCATGAGTTGGAAACTTACGACGAGAGTTATATTCCATCAACATCAAGTAATGTGAATGGTATTGAAACAATTATTGACGATGAAGATGGAGATTTTATGAGGGTCGATGTTGAAGGCATATTATGTGATAAATAATTTAGTAGTAAAAAAATAAGGAGCAGGTAATATACGATGTATATTACATTAAAAAAAGATTATTTCATATAGGGGTTTATTATATGATATGTTTATTAATTTTTCTTTTTTGTTTTTGTTAAGTAGGTATGCAAGGAAAGATGTCATGAGTTCTCTAGCATGTACTCCTTCTCATGGATTTATTCCTTATATTTATAAACTTGTGACATTTTGTTTGAATTATTTAATAGCATGATTCTGAAGATCGTGTTTTGATAAAAAGTATTAATATGTCGAATTAGATTCCACAATAATTTATTTTAATAGTTTTTTTAATAATTTAAAAACATAATTAGATAATATTAATGTATAATCAATGTATATATATTATCAATACATGTTATTGACTAGGTTATCGGGTTGTTATTAAGGCAAGTTTCTTTATTAACTGTTTAAAAAATGAATAAAAATAGTTTAATTATTAATTAATAATACTATTAACTGAAAAAATAACACAAAAGTCTACCAAAAAAGAAAAAAAAAAACTAATTAACGCAAGAGCCACTAGGTTTTTAGTTGCTGGTTGAAAACATGGAGAAATCTGCAAACTTATTTCTAGTTTGCCAAGTTATTGGAAACTCAAAACCTAAAAACTAAACAGAAACCAAAATAAATAAATAAGACTCGTGGTGTAACTCATATGACAAATTTGAAAGGTAAGGACCCTATCGAAGTTAATTGCAATATGCATGGCTAAATGGTTGATGATTTTTCAAACAAACTTGCATCATATATTGGGACTCTCGTAAGAGAGCATGTACCCGTCACACTTGAGAGTTGGAAACTACTTGATGTCCATATGAAAGATATGTTGTGGTCATCTCTTTTGGTATGTTTTTTGTTTTTCTTTTGTTTTTTTGCATAATATACTGATTTATGTATTTTATTTTTTTGTCTATTTATTTAATTAATTGTATATTTGTTCTTGTAAATGAAATAGCAATATTTTAAATTACATAACTCTAGTAAAGATTACATCTTTAAGAAAATGGGGTGTTTATGGAGGCAAGAAAAATGTGTTATCACTAGAAAAATTAGAGAAGCAAGCAAAACAAAAGGAAAAAAACATGCATTGAAGTTACTCAAGCCTTGAAATGTAACAAATGTAGAAGTGTGGAAAGCATTTGTTGAACAAAGAACATCTGAACAATTTGAAGTGAGTAATGCTTCAACATTTCAAAAAATTAATGATATATTAGTTTTTTTTCTACCATTTTGGCTTTAAAAATTGTGAAATTACAATGTTGTAAGCAAGGAGTAAAAGGCTTAGAGAAGTACGACTTAGTAAAAAAATACAGCACACGATAGGGAGAAGAGGCTATGCTCGTTTACATCATTTAATGGTTAAAATTTTCTAATCTAAATAATTTTGAAGATAAATAACTTTTTCATCACTTTATTGTCAGCATTACATTATATTTTACTTTCATTTTCATAATTTCATTCTCATATTGCAGAAACTTGAAGCCAAACAAGGAAAAGATCTAGAAAAAATATCAAGGTTTGATGTATGGATTGAAGGACAAAAGAGAATGAAAAACAAACCTCTTAGTGAAGCAGTGCAAAATGTTATGGTAAAATCTATTTCCTACAAGTTTTAATATCTAAATATTCTTAAGAGTTAGCTATGAATTAATCATATTTTTAGGATGAAATCAATCAATTGCGAACATCAACATGCCCTTCTAATGACAACAACATCAATGAAGATTCTCTTTCAAAAATTTTGGGACCAAAGAAGTATGTGGCGGTTAGAGGCCTTGGCTTTGGAGTTATTCCATCACATTTAAATGCACAAATTCAATCTACAGGAAGAGTGAAACAACTTGAGGGAAAGTTAAAAGTGGCAACTGATAAAGTGGTAAGTCTTGAAGAGAGGATGAAAGCAATGATGAAACAAAATGAGCAGGTAATATATGGCGTATATACATTAAAAAAATAATGTTTCATATAGTAGTTTATTATATGATATGTTAATATTAATTTTTCTTTTTTGATTTTGTTAAGTTGTTGAGTAGGTGTGCAATGGAAAATGTCGTGGGTTCTCAAGCATATAGTCCTAATAGATTTACTCCTCAGGTTTATAAACTTGTCACATTCTGTTTGAATTATTTAATAGCATACATGGATTTGAAACCATTGTATTATTATATGTTTTATGTATTGTAACAGTCACAACATGGGAGTACTATTCCTATGACAAAAGACATATCAGAACTTAAAAATGCTCGATGTTAATTATTGCATTGGTACCCGGATGATGATTCTGAAGATCATGTTGTGGTTGAAGGAAGAATTTCAGGTACAAATCTCAAAGAAAAAATCCATCATATGCCTCTTGGAATAGGATATTGGAAAGTTTGGGTGGATGTTGTTTTCCATGATATTAAAGTATGTAGACTAACTAATGAGTTTGAAACACTTAATCAAGCTACTGGAAGTACCGTTGCTTGGCTTAAAGATTGTATCAAACTACTATAGAAAATACATATGTGTATTTTGTTTGGAATGATAGATAAATATGAGAGACATGAAGTTTATGGTAGAAGAACATGTAGATAAATTGTCTAACACATCTAAGATTAGCTTTGTTGATGTTTTGTCGAACACATAAAGTGTTACTTTTATTGACATAGGGACATAGGTCTTTAGAAATAGTGAAATGATTGAAGTATATATGGTTAATAGGGGATTGTTTTTTTAGATGTGTTATTTTGTAACTTGGTTTTATTGTTATGTAACGGAGGAAAGTTGTATGGCTTTATTTTGATATGAGATGATGTTTATTAGTATTTTTTTAATGACTTGTAGTTTGTATTAATAAAATACAGACTATGGTTATGATGACATAAGAACGGTTGGTTGATAATTAAAATTTGGTGGATGTTTAATTTTTTTATTCTATTTAATTAACTAATTGTAAAGTGTCATTTTTTTAAATGTAATTTTGTAAATTATATTCTTTATAGGTCTTAATCATTTCAAAAAAGTTATTGGTTTTTCAATAAAATAATTATTAAAAAATGCTTTTATACAATTAATGAATAATAAGTAATACTTCTATTGCAACACACTCTAAACATCTATCATAATATACAAATGATGTTGTTTTAAATATTTATTGCAACAGACAAATATTATCATACAAGGCTATAGCAACACATAAAAAGTCTTTGTTCTAACACATTAAATATCTATCACAACATATAATCAGTGTTGTCTTAAATGTCTATCGTAGCAGGCAAAAAAATGTTGTCATGCAATTCTATAACAACACGCAACTCATGTTGTCATTGATATTTAAGACATCATGTATTGTTAGTTGTTTAGATGTTTTAAAAAAACTTATTATATGTGTTGTCATAAACATCTAAAACAACATGCATTGCTTGATGTCATAAACATATAAGGCAACATGTACTGTGTGTTGTGTTTAACAATAACAACGTACATCGTATGTTGTGATTATATCTAATACAACATGCATTGTCTGTTGCAAAAGCTTGTGACACTTTTGGCAACACAAGCTTCAGCAACATGCACATGCATATTGCTAAAACTTTTGACAACACATTTTGCATGTTGCGAAAGACTTTATTTGTTATAGTGGAAGAAGCTCGCCAGTGGTCTGAGGAGGTCGATGAAAGTCTAAAATGGTACAACAAGGCCAGTGATGAGCAATCGAATGCGAGCATACTCATATCGCAAACCGAGTTGTAAGGGATAATGAAATTGATGGAAATTTTATTTGGATGGGTGGCCATGTTTTGTGGTCTTCATATATGTACGAGGGTAGGTTTGTAATTTCACATCAAACTTTTGTTTTTAATTTTACAAAATAAGGGTATATGGGTCAACTTTCACTTAGAGATAAAATGGTTAACTTGGATATACCATGCAATTAGTTTGTTTGAGACAAATAAATGAATTTTGCGGATTAGATAATTGCTTGTGCGACAAGCACTATGAAGAGACATGAACAAAAGTAGTACAAGCCATCTTTGTCAATGTTGTTCAATTTCCAATTTATTATTCATTAGTCTCTAGCACAAAACTTCAAGGAAATTTTGTTGCTTCAATTGCCAAGATAAGACTTAGTAGGCTTTTAATAATTCTAGTGTATCTAACACGATATTCTTTTTGTAGCAATTTTTTTTCCTTTTATTACATGCATCACAAGTATATTACATATCGTATCATTTATCGAACACTTATGATCAAGATTTTTGAGATATGATGCAAAACTGAAGATTCCAAAAACAAAAAGAATAACCCACATTGTATGAAAACATTACCTTTACCTCAAAAGCCTCAGATACAAATCGAATCATGAATATTTGATCTAAATAAATCAAATTCTTATGAACTAAGTGCCACTAACATCAATAGCCATCCGCCTTTTCCTAGCAAGTTATTGTTACCACCAATAAATTCTAATGTTTTATATGCTATTATAAAGAAAGTATTTTTTATGGTTTTATAATTTGAGTCGGATGGTCACAATCAATGAAGGAGAAAATTTTTGCGTAACTGATGTATAAATCAACTGATTAGGGCAAGGGCAATTTTGAAAACAACTAGAAGAGACAAATTAAAAAAAGAGAAAAGGGGAATACAAACCTTATTGATGTTAAAATGGAGAGTGTGACACTATTGACGAATGACGAGTCAATGCCATAGCGACCGAAAGTACTAAGGGTATGTTTGACACATGAAATTAGGGATGAGATTGAGATTCCAAAATCTCAAACCACTTGAATGTCATGTTTGGAGAGTGAATGAGATTGGGATTCAAGAATCCCAACCTCCTTCGATTTCCCATTCTTTTGACATTTCCCAATCCCAACTAAAACTATGTCATTGGATGAGATTAGATTTGTGATTTATTTTCTCCTCTTCCCATCTCTCTCTCATAGCTTTCTCTTCTCTTTATCACTCTCTTTCTCTCACCTTCCTTCTCTCACCATACATCCATGAACCTCTCCTCCCTTTCTTCTTCTTTTTTTTCTTTTTCTTATTCTTCTTCTTCTTGAGTTAGGATGATTATAGGTTCGTCGCCGAACCCAGAACCCAGTTCTGGGCTCGTAATGAACCCAAAGCTGGGTTCGGCGACGAACCCAAAACCAGATAGTTCTTATCGGTGATAAACCCGAGAACCAGATGGTTTTGGTCGAATACGAACTCAGGTTCGTCGTCGACTGGAACCATCCAGTTCTGGGTTTGGCACCGAACCCAGAACAGAAACTTTGTTCTTGTTTTTTTTGTTAATGTTATGATGATTTGATGATGTTATAATGCTGTTATTGTTGTGGGAAATGATGATATTGATGAATTGTAATTAATAATGTTGAATTGTGGGAGATTATGGATTTTGATATTGAAGAAAGTTGGGAGATCATTTTGTTATTTTTTTTTCAGATTTTTTTTTTTATAAAATTAACTTGATATAATAAAAATTTTAAATTAATTTTATTCCAATCCAATTTTAATCTATACCAAACATGATACAGTATAATTTTTAATCCAATTCCAAATTCTACCAAATATGAGATGATAATTTCTCATTCCAATCTAATCAAATCCAATCCATTCCATTTCAATCCAATCTCGCGTGTCAACAGAGCGTAATTGACGTGTATGTGCTTAGGGTGTATCAAAAAATTTCCTTCAAGAAGACAACACTGCATATATGAAAAAATAATATAGGGATGAAATATTGAAATTGCAGTCATTTTGAAAGGGGTAATTTGAAGGTGAGAAACGGTCGTACAAGTTTAATCGATTGGTTCACCTTGACCACGACCATCCACCCACTTCTAGGAGGGACATTTGTCATTAATTGCATATGGGAAGGACTATAAAAAAATTGAATATCAATTTCGTTAAAATATTGAAATTCTTAATTTATAAAAACATGGAAGAAAGTCTTTCAAAAAAAAATATGGATGAAAAAATAAAATATTGAAAATATTTTTAAAATATCTTAAAATATTTTGATATTTTCTGATATTTTTTTTTAATACAACAACGATATCTGGAATAAACCCAGGAGGCGTCCGGGACCTTGAAATCGAGATATGACATTGATAGCATGACCCGGGAGCCTACTTCCCAATTGGGAGGGATTTACCCATACGAAAGTGGAAGAGAGACCCATACTGAGGTGGGAGATCGACCCATACAAATGATGAAAAATTAAGAATTATATTATATTATATTATATTATATTAGTATTAATTATTGTATTATAATATTATCATATTATATATAGAGGGGGGTATACCGGGTGTCGAACCCGTGCCTTCTTGCAAAGGGAGGCACGGGTTTTGGTTGCTGGCGCCAACCAAATGACTTATTTTGATAATTGAGTGGGTCTCTGTGAGATTTAAAAAGCTACGATAACAGGTGAGTCAGACATATTAAACCAGTCAATTGCGTCAAACTCTCTTAATGTTTGCTTTCTATATGACAGGCGAGTCAGACAAATTAAATAGGTAAATTGCGTCAAAATCTCTTACCGTTTGCTCTTGACAAATAAAAACAACCTTTGATGTTTATTACAATGTGTATTAAGGACACCATTAACTTTAACAATTATAGAAAAGATTTGACTGTCAAAAATCGGTTAAAAGATAAAAATACTATAAATTTAAAGCCGAAAGAAAAATATATTAAAATATATAAAATACTAAACATTAATTTTCTTCTTCTTAAAAAAAGTTCTCTGCTTTCTCTAGTTTATCTTCCTCATTATCAATATGCAACAATCAATATCACAAATCCAGATTTCTCTCTGTTTTTTTTTTTTTTTTTTTGACTTATAATAGATCCAGATTTGGTACAAGAAAAATATACCAACCCAAATCATCATAAAAACCCAAACCCAGGTAAAGCCAGTTCACAAAAACGAAAGTCCATTGTCAGTGCTCATTTGGACTTGCTATGGCTGACTCCACTAGTACTCACCGACACCTCCCTCGCCAACAAAACTCTTGTCAAGATCTCCAAGTCCATCACTCTTCATAGCTCACTTGACATTTCCAGGTCCTTTAAGACCCTTACAGTTCATTTCACAAGCCCCTTCATAAGTGGCCAAAACGCAAAAAAGGAAAAAAAAAAGAAGAAGGATGTAGTCATCCACTCGCAGCGCCAACGACCAAACTCGAATTCGGCAGGCAAAGACGTGGTCATAGGTGGTGATCTTGGAATGAGCTTCGATGACATTGGATTTGTTACTGTCTTGCTTCTTCTCAAATGGAGCTTAGCTCCATCTCAGACCATGAACAAGATCCAGATCTCGATCATGATTTTTTTTTTTCATAATTAATTACGGTTTTTTCTTTACTTTCTAAGAATGGGCTTTGTTATTGGTTTGGGTGTTGGTGATGGTGGGTTCGGTTGATTAATTGGCATAAATGGTTGGATTGTCGCAAATGTCAGTTTCAATTTCCTTCCTTTGGATTTTGTATGGTTTTCTTTTTTGTTGTGTTTGAGCTTCAATGGTTGGATTATTGAAAGCTTCGTCGAATCCAGATGAAGAAATTAGATGTGCTTCATTTAATTAAAAAAAAAAAAAATCAAAGATGAAGATGATGGTCTGACGATGATGGATGGTGTGAGAATTGAGATGTTGGTCTGATGATGAATGTCGTGAGATGTTGCCTGTGTGATGAACAGAGAGTGGAAAAACAGATAGAAGATGAATTGGGTGGACATCCAACCAGATTGGATCTGTGTTCATCAGTTTTTTTTGTTTTAAATTTTTTTTATTGTTCTGATTTTTTTTTTATAATTATTTTCTTTATTGTTACTGTCCAGTTTAGATAAGGATAATGAATATCCATTATTTTTATTTTTAAAAAAATGTTAAAAATGATTTTTTTATATTTAAATTTCAAGATCATTTAATTTTATTTTGATTTATAATTTTTAAAATTTTAAAGTAGTTATTTGGACAACAAGATCTAAATAACTTATAATTAATATAATTAAAAAAAACAATAAAATAACTCAAATATTCTTAATAAAGTTAATGTGGAAGGTTAATCGAGATCAAACCGTTAGTAAAAAATAACGATATTCTAATCAACAGCGAATGTTGCTTCGCTTGTCATAAGGCAAATATTCAAAGACTTTTGTGTAATTTGTTTCAAATTTAATTTACAGAGACCTAGATGCTACATACACGGCGAGAGGGCATTAGATGGTGGGATGTTTGAAAAATGAGATATCTCCGTAGCGGGTGCTTATTTCTACATTTAGAGCAACTCGAACATTACACAATAATGTTGTAAAATATCAATTTGGTGTATTTTTACTCTTCAATGGAGACACTAAAACTACAGTATCAAGATAATTTTTTGGCGTTAATAAACAATGCAACATCAAATTTGATATTGCACTATTCATAACACTAAAAATGATATTTAATAATAAATTAATTTAATAAAAATATATATTAAATTATTATTAAAAATATATATCATTTAAAATATTTTAATAAAATCTTTAAAATGAGTATAATATTGAATATATTATAATATATTTTTAAAATTTTAATATATATTAATTAAAAAATTATATATAAAATATTTTTTAAAGATATTATTTACGTCAATTTAATGTAAAATATATTAAAGTATAAAAAAATTTGATATTAATGTTAAAATAATATCAAATTTAATATTGTACGTAGAAAATCTTCTTTGAATCTCGCTTCTTAATTTAGATTACACTGTCATCTCTCTTCGCTTCTTAATTTAGATTACACTGTCATCTCTGCCTATATACTGCCAACTCATAAAACACGTTAACGTAGCCTTTATTTGTTTTCCAAAACGCATACCTACTTTGGTGGGTGTTTCCAAGTGCTTAGCCATTTTTTCGTAGCGGAAACAGCATAGCATATGGACTTACCTCCCTCTTTAGCCATGTCCTTTCCTGAGGATCTTCACTAACTTCATGTCAGTATGTCTTGTATTTTCCCTCGTACCATCGATTTATAGGGTGATTGTTAATGAATTAGCTATTTCAAGAAATAATAATAATAATAAATACAAAACGCATACCTCCTTTGAAAATTCAAATGACTCCACTGAATGTGATATGAATTTTTTATATCATGAACGAGTCAAGTCAAACTAAAATGAAAACCTACTAAAGCCACCTTTTTTTTTGTTTTTTCCGGGGAAAAGAGCAAATAAAAATCCTGCCCCGAAGCACCCTAAATTTTAAAGTTAGGAAATTAGGGTTAACCAAGCTAAATAAAAAGCCTTGAAAACCCAACAAAGAAGGCAGCATCAGCATGGAAGCTGAGAAGCAGAAATTCCCATCAATGGATAGCCATCATCTTCAAAAGAACAACCAGGAGGATGGCTATAAACAAGCTCCAGTTACAGTGATGATGGTGCCCTTTTTAGAACAAAGCCATCTCAACCAGCTTCTCAGATTATCTTGTCTCATTTCATCTTACAACATCCCAGTTCACTATGTTAGCTCTGCCACACATAATCACCAAGTGAGAGTCCGTAGTGTACATAAAATCAATCCTGTTGACATTGAAAGAATCCATTTTCACGACTTGCCACTTCATTTCCTCTCTCCTTCGCCCAATCCTCAGTCATCCACCAAATTTCCTACTCATTTGCACCCACTGTTTGAAGCCACCTTACACCTTCGCCAGCCCTTCACTGAATTATTACATGAAATCTCCGCAACAGCGAAAAGAGTTGTCATCATCCATGATTTTTCAATGTCATCAGTTGTCCAGGATGCTGCTTCTATGCATAATACAGAAACCTACTGTTTCTGGGCCATCTCAGCCTTTGGTTCCTTCTTCGGTAGTTGGGAAAATTCGGGGAAGCCTTTCAAAGTAGAAGCTGAAATACCAGAGCTTCCCTCTTCTGAAGGTTGCGTGACCGCTGAAGTCATCAAATTCGTTGATCACCAATCGCAATTCTTGAACTTCAGAGCTGGAGATCTCCTCAACACAAGCAGATCGATGGAAGATACTTACATTAATCTTCTAGAAAAGCTTCACGGAAAGAAGCAATGGGCAATTGCTCCACTATATCCAGTAACAATCTGCAACAACTCAAATAGCCAAGATAAGTGCTTGAACTGGCTAGATAAACAAGCACCAAACTCAGTTATCTATATTTCTTTTGGATCCACAACTACCATGAAAGATGAACAGATTAAAGAGCTTGCAATCGGTCTGGAACAAAGCAAGACAAAATTTATTTGGGTATTGAGAGATGCAGATAAAGGGAACATTTTCACAGAGGACAGCAGGAGAATTGAACTTCCAGAAGGATTCGAGAAGCGAATGGAAGATGTTGGGATGATTGTAAGAGATTGGGCACCCCAACTGGATATTCTGGGGCACCCTTCAACTGGAGGGTTTATGAGTCACTGTGGGTGGAATTCGTGCTTGGAGGGCATTAGCATGGGGGTGCCAATTGCAGCTTGGCCTATGCACTCTGACCAACCAAACAATGCTGTGCTGATATCAGATGTGTTTAAGGTTGGTCTTCTCGTCAAGAAATGGACACACATGGAGGAAATAATTGAATCGTCATATGTTAAAGAAGCAGTGAGAAGGTTGATGGCATCAGAGGAAGGGAATGAGATGAGGAAAAGAGCTGAGTCACTCGGAGAATCTTTCAAGCAGTCTGTTGGTAAAGATGGAGTTTCTTGCTTGGACTTGGAATCTTTTGTTGCCCACATTACTAGATAGGTATGGAATTTTAGGAATGTGTTTGTTTGCACAAAATCAATGGATGTGTTGTTATTGTATAATGCAGCAAACTGTGGTCCATACTACTGGATTTCATATGTTTTCCTATAAAAATTGAAGCGTTTGATTACAGTGACCAAAACTGTGTTAACACATTTCTATAATAGTTAATATTCTATTAGGACTAATTCAACAAAACTAATCGTTTTCTTGTTATCAAAGAATCCTCCCATTTACTGCATTTGATATAATGGAACAGTCAGCACTTCTACAAATGACATTTTAAGGAGCCTGATAAATCCAAGAAGTCTATCAGGAAGTCACTAAAGCCACATTAAATTATCCAAATCATGAAAAGCACAGAGGTCACAAATATATGCACCTAATAATTATCTTTTTCACTCATATTGTACCAATTAAAAACAATAGATGAAAAAAAATATACATGCATCCTAATTCCTAGAATTAAATTCTAATAGTAAAACAGGAGATTATGATGGGTTTTGAATCTATTAAAACCTTTCCAAAGTGGTTCATAATTCTCTATAGTGTATATCCCGATCTTGTATGTTCTTTAAACAAATAGTCAATCATAAATCAAAGGAGAAGAAGACAAGAAATTTCACCCGAGTATGTGTAATCAAAATAAGCAGCTCTGTGTTCAGGTCCATGCAGTACTATCAATGTGTAAAAAATTTGAAGGGAGATAAGTAGTACCTTCAAATGCAGTTGTTCTGCTAATATTCACTTGAGATAGAGCTCTTGTATGCAGCAGCCTCAACACTAAATAAGCTGAAGAATCAAGGAAGAACAGGAAGGTTAAAAGAAACTGACACGACTATGCTCTACATGACAAAACTTCAATGTAATGCTGCTGCATTTTCTTAAGACTTCAATTTCTGCTTTGGAGTGTGGTTAACCCTACTAGAGAATGCAAGTCATGGAAACATTGAGAATGATTGGACAATCAAAGCAGATTGTTAATGAAATGAAGAAATCATTTTGTAAACAATCAATAAGAACAAATTACGACATATACTGATACTGAGGCTTGATTACAGTCTGATATATATTGAAACAAAAATTGTTCTCTCATTGTTTAACTTGCTGCATAATATTCCAAGACTTCTTAAATAAGGATCCTACAAATTTCGAAGCTCATATGTTCTTCCCCTTTCAAACTCCATGATGCTAGTTGAAGAAATCAAAATCAATTCTCACCTTTCTTTTTTTCCATTTAAATTTGTAAGAAGGAAGGTAAACAGCCCTTAAAGGGCACAGAGGTGTTTTGAGTGAATAATGAAAACCAAAAACTTTAAAAATGATAAAATATAATCAATTAATCCAAACTGTGTGTT
The DNA here is from genome assembly GCA_019925255.1 of Litchi chinensis. Classification (NCBI taxonomy): domain Eukaryota; kingdom Viridiplantae; phylum Streptophyta; class Magnoliopsida; order Sapindales; family Sapindaceae; genus Litchi; species Litchi chinensis. The sequence continues at coordinate 17,223,690 of CM034467.1, read as the reverse complement.
CCCAAATTGCTATACTAGAAACAAAACTACTTAAATCAATTCAACAAATAGGATCATTTTCTTAATACAGAAGAATACTCTTTTTTTTTTTTTTAAGTATTACGTGGTTACTAAAAATCATCGCCTGTACATTTGACTTCTTAAGAAGCCTGACCAAGAATATAAAAACTACATCAAGACAATCACCAAAGCATAAAATAAGAATCAGCACAAGGGGTCATAAATACAAACATATATATATTTATATATATTTCCACATATCATAGCAGCTATTAAAATCAAAATCTGACAAGCAACAGAAGAATGATAGACCTCATAAGAAGTCTGTTAAATTTTTCTAAGTAGTTGAAAATACTCTACATCCCGTCATATGTGTTCTATAAATAAATAATTAAATGTAGGTCAAAGGAGATGAAGAGAAGAATTATAACCCTGAAGAATATTTAACACAGATGCAGTGCAAGTTGTAGGCAGTATCCAGTCGGGTCCCTGCAGCGCCATCAATGTGTATAATATAAATTAGGGATGCGAAGTAGCATCCTCAGAAGCTGTTATTCCATTACAAGTCTTTTGCAATAGTACTCTTGTTTGGTACAACAGCTGAGGGTGCTGCTTTTCCTTAAAATTCTATTGCAATAGATAGAGGTCTTGTTTGTTAAAATGGCCTCAACACTCACAAGCAGAAAGGTCAGGGCAGAACAGGAACCTCCACCTTATCAAAGGAAAAGAAACTAACACGGCCATGCTGTACATGACAGAACTTCAACGGAACACTGCCACATTGCCTCTCAAGGACTTCAATTTCTGCTTTGGAGAGTGCATAAGCCCTACAAGAGAATACAAGCCATAGAAAATTTTGAATATGATTGATAAGATAGGCAGAATATTAAGGAACTGGAGAAATCTGTGAAGCCCAAGAAGTTATAATATATATAACTGATGACACAAATCTGGTTGCACAAAATTTAAGACTTCCTCAATAAACTACAATTTTTCAAGCTCACATGAGCTTCATCTTTTAATTTAAAAGATTCTAGTCAAGAGGATCGAATTAAATTTCCACCAGTTTTATAACAATCATAATAACAAATAAGGCAAGTAAACAACCACTAAATATTAAACAGATTCCTCCGAAACAATGTTAATGCTACAAGAAATCATGAGCTAAATTAAAGTTCTTTACATGTTGACAGCTTAGTAGCTAAGCACTTACACTAGTCACACATAATTTACTTAAGAAATGATGATGCAATTCATTCTATAATAAAATTTTCAAGAGAACACACAATTCAGATCTTTATAATTTATGATCAAAAAGCTTTTATTCAATCACATACAAAAAGTCACTCAAGCTCTTAGGAATTACCAATATATGCTTATCCTGTTAAGTGGAGCACAAAGCTTGGCTCTCCAGGAGAGGATTTTTTGAATTTACTATTTGGAAGATAAACATCAAAAACCACGAGCCTCACATCATGAATTTGAAAATTATTGAACAAATCAATTACCAGACATTCTTCTCTCAATTCAATGTCCATGACTTCTTTTCTTTCAAGAGAGCCCTGAAGGGAGACAGAGTCACCATTGTTGTAAATACCTTCACTTGGAACCTTTCATAGTCCAAGGGACACCATGTCGCCCACTTATGTAACCAAGAGATTTCAGGTACCTATAAACCTCAGAAAGCTGCTAACAACAACCAGTCTTTTCTTTTCCAAACTTCTCATATAAATCCTTTAACGAAAATCTCATATCATTATCGTCCAAAACAAGTAACACCCCTATTTCAACCAAAAACCTGCAAGAAAAACGTTAACAATTTACACTCCAATCTCAACATCTCAACAAAGTAGAAGAAAGCCATCATAAGTCACCATCACCAACGAACTATTAGTTAATTGGCAATATCACATTTTGCATCATAACAAGCTAAAATCTATGTAACATGCAACAAACAAAACCTAGTAACTAAAAATAAAAGTTAGTAAGACGTACAGAGTCTCCTCAAGATAGCATTAGTTCTTGTCATTGCGAATAATCCCTGTAGTTGTCCACATTTTGCCCTTCTTCTCTACAACTTCAGCCATATCCATTTCATCAATCCAACAAGGCTTGGAAACATCTTTCCTAAAACCAATAAAAGACAGGCAGCAATCAGACCCATTATTTTATATTCCACTAAAAAGAATTTGTTTGTTTATTATAATTGTACCTGAACTGTAACTTGGATGCAGAAGCAGAGGTGTAGCAGTGCTCCTCCTCATCGTTGTGGTCCACCAAATAGACCTCATCATCGCTGAATTCGTCGGTGGCGTCCATTCACCTGAAGCCAAACACAAAAAAGACTAGGAGGCATTTTCTCAAACAGATGATGGTCAACACAATATGAGACAAAACAAGGCCATACTCAAGAGTTTACTAGCGGAGTTTAGACCTTTGTCTGATTATGGGTTGCTGCCTGTGGTTGTCGAATCTGATGCTAAAGGAGTCTTTTGATCTAATTTATTCTTATCAGTCTTCTTCAGTTTTGGGATTAAAAGCTGCGCTCCAGTGGCGTGCTCCTACTTTGGTTTCTTTTACTACTCTTATGAGTTCTAACTCAAGCATTGCGTTTCCATGTTCAATACTAATATGATGTGTTTATGTGTTATCGTAAAATAAACAGACACATTGACACACGACCCTTTTACTAGCAGTTGAGGGCCTACATTGTCCCTCGTAAGTCAAGGGCTTGTCCTTTTAAATACAAAGTTTAGGTTTTTGACAAAAGTTGTTCTCTTCCTAGTTGTGGAAGTAGTTATTCAAATAGTACTATCGATGATTTGTGATCCGAGAATTCTCTGCAGAGATATACTGCCTGAACAATAGCTTTAAGTTTGATTCCTCTATCTCTCTCTTCTTATTTGAAATCAAATTGTGATTATTGCCTAAAATTAAATTTTTTGATGATGTTGCTATGTTAAATCCTATGATAGAATTAGGGAATTATTGTAGACTCACAATTTGATTCATAGTGAAGATTTTTGGTTAATTATAGTCTCATAGTTTTTACACCTCAAATTGAGGACGTTTTCCACGTTAAAAGTTGGATTGTGTTTATTATGCATGTATGGATTGTTTGGTTAGTTGATTGCTACATATAATTATAATGAGATTGTGTTATATTTAATTGATTCCTATTAGGTTCATAAACAATGGGAGAAAATTTATTTGCTTAGTTATTTCACTGTTACACTTTCTCCCATTAAAATGATATCAGAGCATGGTTAGTTTTTCATTTGTTGTGCTAAACATGTAGACCAATCTGAATTTGACCATAATGCTTACTTTGAATGGTTCAAATTATCACATTTGGAAAAAGAAGATGGAGGATCGTTTTTACATGAAAGATTATCATCTACTAGCTTTTAGTGAAGAGAAGCTAGACAATAAATTTGATGTAGAGCGGACCTTGCTTCATCGGCAAGTATGTGGATTTATTAGGCAGTGGGTTAATGACAATGTATTGAACCATATCAGTGAGAAGACACATGCGAGATCCTCATGGAATAAATTTTAACAGTTGTATGCAAGAAAGACAAAGAGCAATAAGTTGTTCCTAATCAAGCAGATGATCAACCTGAACTACAAAGATAGAGCTCATTTGTCCGACCACATGAATACATACCAAAACATTTTAAATTAGCTTGTTGGAATGGGTATGAAATTTGATGACGAGATATAAGCTTTATGGCTTCTTGGTACATTTGCCAAACTTATATGAAACTTTCAGAACTTCATTATCAAACTCCACTCCAAATGGTGTAATCACAATGGATTTGGTTAAAGGAAATCTTCAGAATAAGGAGATGCGAAGAAAAACACAAGACATTACTTCATAGTCAGAAGTTATGATTACTAAAGAAAGAGAGAGAGAGAGAGAGAGAGAGAGAAGTAAAAGCAAAAGTTCGAAAAACAGAAGTTAACACAGAAGTAAGTTTAACAGGTTTGCAAATATTGAGTGTCATTATTATCCTAAAAAGAGGCACATCAAGAAATACTATAGACAGCTGAAAAAAGAAAACAAGAACGACACAGACAAGGAAAAGAAGAATAAAGATGACAGCAGTGGTGATAGAGCTACTATTACTTCTTAAAAGACTTTTTTCTTGTTTATGATGAAAATTCAATCAATTTTGCTTGCTATGAGACTAGGTAGGTAATTGATCATGGTGCCTTTATTCACACCATATCTCGAGAGGATTTATTCACATTTTATACACAAGGTGATTTTAGAAGTGTAAAGATGAGAAATGATCGTTTGACAAAAGTTGTTGGCATGAGAGATGTATGTTTGGAGATGACTAACAATACAAGATTAGTTTTGAAAAATGTTAAACATATGCCTTATATTCATGTGAATATTATTTTCACAAATAAACTTGATGATAAGGGGTATTACAATACATTTTGTGATGGTCAACGAAAGCTTACTAGGGGTGCTATGATTGTGGTTCGAGGTAAAAAATGTTTCACTTTTTATTTAGTGTAGGCAAAAGTTCCCAAAGACATCATAAGTGTACTAGAGGATAAAAACAAGGCAGAATTATGACACAAAAGGCTTGGACACATCAGTGAGAAAGGTTTTGCAGTTCTAGTAAAGAAAAAATTTATGTTCAAAATGAAGAGTTCACATTTGAAGAAATACAGTCACTATTTAGAAGGGAAACAAAATAAGAGTTAGCTTCCATAATTCTCCAACTGAAAGAAAGTTAGGTATACTTGATTTGATAAACTTGGATGTTTGAGGCCTATTAAAAACGAGAACTTTAAAAGGATCTCTTTATTTTGTGACATTCATAAACGATTACACAAGAAAAATATGGACCTTTACCTTGAAGACAAAAGATCAAGTATTGGATTTGTTCATGTAATTTCAAGTTTTGGTTAAGAGACAAGTCAAGAAGAAATTAAGATGCATCCAAATAGATAATGAGGGAGAGTATACAAGGTCGTTTGATGAATACTGTAGGCAATAGGGCATATAACATCAAAAGACACCTCCCAAAACTCCTTAGTTGAATGGTTCAGCTGAGAGGATGAACAGAACACTTATGGAGACAGTGAGATGTTTGCTTTCATAGGCATAATTGTCAAAATCCTTCTGAGGTGAGGCTCTAAGTATTACCATTCATATTTTTGATATGACACCATGTGTTCCATTATAGTTTGATATACCAAACAGGGTTTAAACCGATAAGGACATTTCTTATAATCATTTATGTGTCTTTGGATGCAATGCATTTGTGCATTTTCCCACGGTTGAAGGGTCTAAACTTGATATGAAGACTCGACAGTGTGTATTCATTAGCCATAGTTTGGATTAGTTCAGATACAAGTTCTATGACCCAGTTGAAAAGAAACTTATGAGAAGTAGAGATGCTGTGTTTATGGAAAATTAGACTATACAAGATATTGAAAAGACTATGAAGCCTGTACCATGCGATGGTGATAGTTCGGTTAATTTGGATAAAGCTTCTTCAAAAGACTTATCAACCAAGGTTAAAACTAACATTCAGGATGCTATAGTTGATGCAGACTATCCTTCATATGTTGGCAATGATAATGTTGAAACTGACGAGCAATTGTCAGCACTTGGCATTCCCATACAGGTTCCACTTAAAAGATCTACCAGAGATTGATATCCTTTTATATGAGATTCTATAGATGAGTATGTATTATTAATTGACAAGAAAGAACTCGAGTGTTATGCAGAAGGCATGGAAGATGAACACAACAAGAAATGGTATGAGGTGATATAAGATGAAATGAAATCTTTACATAAGAATCACACTTATCAACTGGTGAAGTTGACTAATGGTAAAAGAGCTCTGAAAAACAAATGGATATATGGGATAAAATATGATGAAATTACTTTTTAACCACAATACAAAGCAAAATTGGTTGTCAAGGGATTCAGTCAAAGGAGAGGCATTGAATTTAATGAGATATTTTCTCCAATGGTAAAAATATCATCCATTTGTGTTGTGCTTGGCTTAGCTACTAGCCTTGACTAAGAAAATGAACAGATTGATATGTAAACGGTTTCCCTTCATGATGACTTGGAGGAAAAATTTTATATGGAGTAACCAAAGGGTTTAAAGTAATGGGAAAAGAGAAGCATGTATGCAAGCTGAAGAAAAATCTTTATGGCTTAAAACAAGCACCGAGACAATGGTATAAGAAGTTTGAATCTATTATGGGGGAGTAAGTCTACAAGAAGACAACTTCTGACCACTATGTATTTGTCTAGAAATTTTTTGATAATGATTTTGTTATTTTACTGCTATATGCTGATGACATGTTGATAGTTGATAGGAATGCTTCAAGAATTAGCAAGTTGAAGATGCAGTTGAATCAATCCTTTGCTATAAAAGACTTGAGGCCAGCAAAGCAAATTCTTGGTATGAAAATTTATCATGAGAGAAATGCTAAGAAGTTATACCTATCATAGGAGAAGTACATTGAAAAATTACTTTAGAGATTCAACATTGAGAAATCCAAAGCGGTTAGTTCTCCATTTGCTACATACTTCAAGTTAAGCATTGAGCATTATCCTTCTATAGATGAAGAGAAGAATGATATGGAAAGAGTTTCGTATGCTTCTTCAACAATAGGGAGCTCAATGTATGTAATGATATGTACAAGACCAGATTTAGCTCATGTCGTTGGTGTTGTTAGTCGATTTATGTCTAATCCTGGAAAGGGACATTGAAATGCAGTTAAGTGGATTACGAGATATCTATGAGGTACTTCCAATTTAAAGCTTGGTTTTGGAAATGACAAGTCATCACTAATCGATTATGTAGATGTAGACATGGCAGGAGATATGGATACTCGAAAATCCATTTCTAGTTATTTGATTACTTTTGCAAGTGGAGTTGTAGCTCAGCAATTAAAGTTGTAAAAGTGTGTTGCACTTTCCACCACATAGGCTAATTTCATTGCAACAATTGAAGCTTGCAAGGAGTTGCTATGAATGAAAAATTTTACAGGAGAACTTAGCTTTAAGCAGCAAAAGTATGTGTTATTTTGAAATAGTCATAGTGTCATTCATCTTTGTAATAATTCTATTTTCCATACAAAATCAAAACATATTGATGTGAGATACCATTGGATCAAAGATGTTTTGAATGATAAGCTATTGGAAATTGAAAAAATTCACACTGATCATAATAGTACTGATATGTTGATAAAAACTTTACTGAGTGAGAAGTTTGAAGTTTGTCAGTCGATCACCAAAATGGCGAATCTCTCCATATAATCGAAAAGGAGGAGATTTGTTGGGTTGAGTTCCCTCTTATATGGACACAACCCATGAAGTTGGCACATTTGTTCAAAACGGATGATAAACCTATTAGGTTTTTTTTTTATGGTATAAAAACCCTCATTTCTCACTAGGATGAGAAGAGAGAGTGAAAAAGAGAGATGCAACAGCTAGAGAGTTCTGTCTGCTAACAAAATCAAGAAAAAGAGAGAGGAAGAGAAAGAGAAGAGAAAGAGAGAAAAGTTGAAGAAGAGAAGGGGTGAAAACAACATAGAAACACCCTAGATAATTCTCTTATAACTACCATTTCTCATTCGTGCACCATCTAATTGAAGTGATTTTTGGTGCACAGGTTAAACACTCATAATTCTTGAGATTGAATTGTCTGACCATAGATTTGAGGTCCTTGTGGTGAGTTTCAGTCATCAAAATAATGTTGGTCTGAAAGACAAGGTCTGAACTGCACAATCTTAATCAAAGAGCTTCAACTCCTTCATATGTTGTCAGATTAAGCTCAAATTTGGTAAGTAGCTTCATGAGACAGGGATCTTCATTCTGGATGGCATGATTTATGATCAGAGCATTTTCTAGAGAGATATATTATCGAAACTTTAACTCTAACTTTTATTCCTCTATCTCTCTCCTCTTATTTGATATCAAATAGTGATTATTGCCAATAATTGAATTTCTTGATGATATTGCTATGTTAAATCCCTTGATAGAGTTAGGGAATTGTTGTAGACTCACAATTTGATTCATTGTGAAGATTTTTGGTGAACTACAGTCCCATGACTTTTACTCCTAAAATTAGGAAGATTTTCCACATTAAAAATCATATTGTGTTTTGTGTACATGTATGAATTGCTTGGTTGGTTGATCGCTGCATATAATTATTGCGAGATTGTGTTATATTTAATTGATTCCTATTAGGTTCACACACAATAGAAGAAAATTTATTTTGTTATTTGTTCATCGGAACATGTATGAAAAAAACAAATTCAACACAACCACAAGCTTTCAACTTTCCACCACTATAACCATTTCCAGATATCGGTGCAAGATCTATAATCGGTTCTATAAAAATGAAAATTAGCCTTTCATCATTGTAGAATATAAGCAAATTCCAAGAGCTTATAAATAACTATATTTTTAGAGAAGCGCTATCCGACAAATAAAATGTGAAGATACACATATATAGTATCGACAGTGTACCTTTGCTCTCATGGCACGAAGAGATCTATCAGGTATCCATAACATTGTCCAAACAAGTTAGAGCAACATGGTTTGACCTACATCTTCAGTTATGTTATTTGCTCGAGAAGACAAAGAATTAGGGTTTTTGTTCTTATGGCTGAAATTGGGATCCCCTTTCTTTGCCTAAAAAAGACCTATTTATATTGTTAGGTTCCTTATTTTTGTATAATTAGAATGCTAGAATATAGGAAATTTTAGTATTCCTTTCCTATTTTACATCAAACTACGTTAAATACATAATTTTTGAGCCAAACTACTCTTTTAGAAATTTCCTATTTGGATGGTTTCTTATTTGATGTATGATTCTTTTTGTCTCTGGAATTTTGTTGCAATCAAGAATGATGCAAGTTGTCATACTTGGAACTACATTTTGAAGAAAATTTTGAGTTGCTTAATAAGCGAGCTACTTAGTTCAAGCTGCTTCACTTCTCATTATTCACTACTCTTGAGTCTTCAAATCTTCATGCTGATGTGGTGCACCATATGGGCCTTAATACCATTGCCACTGTTTGGGCTTTTGGACTTTTGTGCTTTTTAACATTTTATTGGACCTAAGACCTAGGTGTTATTTTTAAACACAACAAATGGTTTTAGAGAAATGATGGGCAATTTTGTAGTTTTTCTTAGAAAAAAAAATTAATACTTTTCATTTTGATAAATAATAGATATTATAAGTTTATTATAGCAAAGGTTAAATAAAAGTTTTAACTCTTAAATGTAAAGAAATTAACGAAAGTTGATCTCAAGGAGGAAAATGGCTAATACGGAAAAGGTTAGGACATAAAATGATTTCTCTTGAATGGTCACTGTTTATGTTTTAATTATTTCTCTTATATTTATTTTATAATATAATATGATAATAATATTATAAGATACACTTAATTTCATTTTTCTCCATGGTAATTAAAAAATCGTCATTTTTCTCTCTATTAATTCAAAAATCATATTTTTTTATTCTTTTGACTTGAGTTAACAATAATTCAAAGGGGTTTTTGACCTTTTTTAAATCAGCAAAGGGGAAAATGATAATTCTCTAATCGTTGAGAAAAATGAAAATAACTCTTATAATATATTATTTCACCTGTTGCAGATATTTTCCATTTTAACTTTGGGTGCCATGTTGGTTTTACCAAACAAAAACTTCTGCTGTTTGTATCACACAGCTTTGATAGTATTGTTGGTTTCCACGTATCAATAATTAAACTTATCGGTCAGTTTTCAATTGGCGCTTAGCCTGCGACCGCCCATTGTAGCGGCCAATATTATTAAGGTTGCAGAATTCAAATTCGCCTCTTCTCATCAGCATTATTTAAGTTAGGAAATCACGGTTAAGCAAACTAAATAAAAAAGCCTTGAAAAACCAACGAAGAAGGCAGCATCAGCATGCAAGCTGAGAACCAGAAACTCCCATCAATGGGCAGCCATCATCTTCAAAAGAAAAAACAGGCTGGCTGTAAACAAGCTCCAGTTATAGTGATGATGGTGCCGTTTCCAACACAAAGCCATCTTAACCAGCTTCTCCGATTATCTTGCCTCATTTCTTCTCACAACATCCCAGTTCACTATGTTGGCTCTGCCATACATAATCACCAAGTGAAAGTACGTGTTCATGGAATCAATCCTGTTGACATTGAAAGAGTCCATTTTCACGACTTGTCACTTCATTTCCTCTCCCCTTCACCGAATCCTCAGTCATCCACCAAATTCCCTGCTCATTTGTACCCACTGTTTGAAGCCTCCTCACACCTTCGCCAGCCCTTCACTGAATTATTACATGACATCTCCGCAACAGCCAGAAGAGTTGTCATAATCCATGATTTTTTAATGGCATCAGTTGTCCAGGATGCTGCTTCTATGCATAATACAGAAACCTATGCTTACATGGCCGTTTCTGCCTTCTCTTCATTCTTCGGTAGTTGGGAATTTTTGGGGAAGCCTTTCAAAGTAGAAGCTGAAATACCAGAGCTTCCCTCTTCTGAAAGTTGCTACACCTCTCAATTCATGAAATTCGTTGTTCACCAATCACAATTCTTGAACTTTAGAGCTGGAGATCTCCTCAACACAAGCAGATTGATGGAAGATACTTACGTTAATCTTCTAGAAAAGCTTCGTGGAAAGAAGCAATGGGCAATTGCCCCACTACATCCAGTAACAATCTGCGACAAGAGCCAAGATAAGTGCTTGAACTGGCTAGACAAACAAGCACCAAAATCAATTATCTATATTTCTTTTGGATCCTCAATTACCATGAAGGATGAACAGATTAAAGAGCTTGCGATTGGTCTGGAACAAAGCAAGACAAAATTTATTTGGGTATTGAGAGATGCAGATAAAGGGAATATTTTCACAGAAGGCAAAAGGAGAATTGAACTTCCAGAAGGATTCGAGAAGAGAACGGAAGATGTCGGGATGATTGTAAGAGATTGGGCACCCCAACTGGATATTCTGGGGCATCCTTCAACTGGAGGGTTTATGAGTCACTGTGGGTGGAATTCGTGCATGGAGAGCATCAGCATGGGGGTGCCAATTGCAGCTTGGCCTATGCATTCAGACCAACCAAACAATGCTGTGCTGATATCAGATGTGCTTAAGGTTGGTCTTCTCGTCAAGAAATGGACACACACAGAGGAAATAATTGAATCATCATACGTTAAAGAAGCAGTGAGAAGGTTGATGGCATCAGAGGAAGGGAATGAGATGAGGAAAAGAGCTGAGTTACTCGGAGAATCTTTCAAGCAGTCTGTTGGTAAAGATGGAGTTTCTTGCATCGAGTTAGAATCTTTTGTTGCTCATATTACTAGATAGGTTTGGAATTTCAAGAATGTGTTTGTTGGCACGAAATAAATGGATGATTGCTGATTGCTGGTATCCCTTCAAAGACGAGATGGACAACGGCCCTGAAACTGTAAGAGAGTGAGACCCTGTAAAGACAAGAAAGACAATGACGTTGAAATTATAAGAAGGTGAGTCTTAGAATAGAGAGTTTTGGAGTGAACTAGGCAGAATAACAGTTGTTTCTCAGGGATCATCTATCATCAATTTTCTGGTGGCACTCCCTTTTTTTTTTTTTTTTAATAGAGGGGTAGAGAACCGTTTGAAGGAAATTTATGATTTTTTCTTAATGGGCTATGAGCAGTTTAAAGTCACTCCATGTGGGCCTTAGGGCCTTGGGATCCGTTTGGGTCTACCAACATTCACATCTGTCTTTTAAGCTGTTGTTAATTGGGCCCATAAAATTTACCATCACAACATTGTACTAATTAAAGCCAAAGCATGAAAGAAAAAAACAAAGGAAAAAAAAAATGCTTCAATATCTAAAAATTTATCCAAATGATATAATAAATTTATGTATAATTATCACATTATCAATATATCTTACATGCATCCTAATTCCTAGCATTAAATTCTAATGATAAAACAAGAGATTATGATAGGTTTTGAATCTATTAAAATCTTTCCCAAAGTGTTTCATAATTCTCTGTAGTCTATATACTGATCTTCCATTTTCTTTAAACAAACAGTCAATCATGAATCAAAGGACAAGAAGACAAGAAATTTCACCCTTGAGTATGAGTAATTGTTGAAAGTCATGTTTAGTTAGATGGTTATTAGAACAATAAAGAGTTTTATGTTAACAAAAATTTTTCAGTATGGTTACTAAATATTATCCTTGTTTTAAATAAACTTTAGATAACTTCTCATTCAAATGAGAATATATTTCTTTAGTTTTCATGCTTAGGACTATAAAAATAAAACAACTTTCTCTTTTGGAAAGTTAAGCTGAATAAAATCCAGAATTATTCTCTTAAAATTCACATGATATCAAAGCTTTATTTATGATGACCAAGTATAGCATGGCCTCACCCATTTCTACTTCAAAAATCTTTTCAAACCTATAATCAAACCTTTAACCAATAATGGAGGAGGTTCTGAAACTGACAATCTTCCTCATCTACCCATTACGAGTAATAAACTCAATTAGAATAATCAAATTCAATAGTCCTAATTTGTTAGGATGTTCATCAGTGGCAAAGGGAAGGAAGAATATCTCATTGGTGTGTCTCCATCCCTTACTCAATGTTGGGTTAGGTTTTCTCTTATATGGACACAACCTATGAAATTAGCCCATTTGGTCAAAATGGGTGACAGACCCATTAGGTTTTTTTTTTTTCCTTTTTTTTTGGGTGTATAAAAACCATCATTTGCTTATTACAATTAGATGAGAGTGTGAAAACAAAAAAGGAGAGAGGTAGCTACTATGTGGTGAAGCTCTGTTGCCAAAGAACTAGAAAAAAATGAGAGGAAGAGAAAAGGAAGAGAAAGAGAGAGGTTAAAGAAGAAAGGGAGTGAAAATAGCATAAAATCATTCTGTGCAGCTTTTTTGTAACTGTGATTTGTTCTTTGTGCACCGTCTGATCAAGTTGATTTTTGGAGAGCAGGTTAAGCACACATAATTCTGGAGGTTAACAATCTAATTGTAGATCAAAGGTCCTTGTTGTAAGTTTATGTCATGCTGATCAAAAAACAAGATTTGAACTACGTAGTCTTAATCAAAAGGCTCCAACTCTTTTGTCGGTCATCTGATTAAGTTCAAATTTGGACAACAGCTTCAGGAGACATGAATCTACATTTTATATAGTGTGATTTGTGATCGGAGGACTATCTAGAGAAATACACTACCGAAATAATAGCCTTGAGTTTGATTCCTCTATCTCTCTCCTCTTATTTGATATCAAATTGTGATTATTGCCAAGAATTGAATTTCTTGATGATGTTGTTATGTTAAATCCCTTAATAGAGTTAAGGAATTGTTGTAGACTCACAATTTGATTTATAATGAAAGTTTTTGGGTGGACTAAGGTTCTGTGGTTTTTACTCCTTAAATTGAGAAGATTTTCCATCTTAAAAATCAAATTATGTCATTTGTGCATATGTGGATTGCTTAGTTGGTTGATCGCTGCGTAAAATTATTGTGGGATTATGTTGTATTTAATTGATTTCTATTAGGTTCGCACACAATGAGAGAAAATTTATTTCGTTATTTATTTCGCTGTTACGATTTCTCCCATCAAAGTGGTATCAGAGCTCTGGTTATTAGTTTTTATTTGTTGTATTGAACATGGAGACTAATCTGAATTTGACTAGAATGATTGCTCTAAATGGTTCAAATTATCACATTTGGAAAAAAAAAAAAGAAGAATCTTCTTTATGTGAAAGATTATCATTTACCGATTTTTAGTGAAGCAAAGTCAGACAATAAATCTGATATAGAGTAGACCTTACTTCATCGACAAGTATATAGATTTATAAGCGGTGGGTAAATGGAAATGTAATGAACCATATCAGTAAGGAGACACATGCAAGATCCTTGTGGAATAAACTTGAACAATTGTATGCAAGAAAGATAGGGAATAATAAGTTATTCCTAATCAAGCAGATGATCAACTTGAAATATGAAGATGGAACTCATTTGTCTGACCACATAAATACATACCAAGGGATTTTAAATAAGCTTGCTTGAATGGATATTAAATTTGATCATGAAGTGCATGCTTTATGGCTTCTTGGTACATTGTCAGATTCATGGAAAACTTTTAAAACTTCGTTTTCAAACTTTGCTCTAAATGGTGCAATCACAATGAATTTGGTCGAGGGAAATCTACTGAATGAGGAGATATGAAGAAAAACACAAGGTATTACTTCACAGTCAGAAGTCTTGATTATTGAAATGAGGGGGAGAAATAAAAGTAGGGGGTTCGAGGAATAGAAGGTAGCACAAAAGTAAGTCCAACAGGTTTGTAAATTTTAAGTGTCATTATTGTCACAAAAAAGGGTACATCAAGAAATACTGCAGACAACTGAAAAAGAAAAACAAGAATGTCACAAGCAAGGTAAAAAAGAATGAAGATGACAGCAACGGTGATAGAGTTACTACTACTTCTTAGGAAGACTTCCTTCTTGTTTATTATAAAGATTCAATCAATTTTGCTTACCATGAGACTAGTTGGGTAATTGACAGTAATACCTCTATTCACACCACATCTCGAGAGAATTTCTTCACATCTTATACACAAATGATTTTGAAAATATAAAGATGGGAAATGATGGCCTAGCAAAAGTTGTTGGCATGGGAGATGCGTGTTTGGAGATGAATAACCGTACAAGGTTAGTTCTGAAAAATGTTAAACATATACCTGATATTTGTGTGAATATCATTTCAACAAGTAGACTTTATGATGAGGGGTATTGTAACACATTCTGTGATGGTCAGTGGAAGCTTACTAAGGGGTGCCATGATTGTGGCTTGAGGTAAGAAATGTTCCATACTTTATTTGGTGCAGGCAAAAGTTTCCAAAGGCATCATTAGTCTAGTGGAGGATGAAAACAAGGTAGAATTATGACACAAGAGGCTTAGACACATCAATGAGAAAGGTTTAATATTTCTAACAAAGAAAAACCTTTTATTTGACATGAAGAGTGTACCTCTAAAAAATGCAATCACTATTTAGCAAGAAAACAAAACAGAGTTAGTTTCCATAATTCTCCAACTGAAAGGAAGTCGGATATACTTGATTTGGTACACTCAGATGTTTTTGGCCCATTGAAGAAAAGAACCTTTATTTTTAATTTGACACCATGTGATCCCATATAGTTTAATGTACCAAACAGTGTTTGGACCGACACGAATATTTCCTATAATCATTTGCATGTCTTTAAATGTAAGACATTTGTGCATGTTCCTAAAGATGAGTTGATATACAGGTCTAAACTTAATGTAAAGGTTCGACAGTGTGTATTCATTGGCTATGGTTTGGATGAGTTCATATACAGATTTTATGAACCAGTTGAAAAGAAACTTATGAGAAGCAGAAGTGTTGTGTTTATAGAAAATCAAACTATATAGGATATTAAAAAGGCTATAAAGCTTGCACCATGCGATGGTGATGGTCTGATTGATTTAGATAAAGCTCCTTCAAAACATTTGTCAACCCGGGTTAAAAATAACATTCAAGGTGACTAGCAGGGTATAGTTGATACAGTCGATCCCTCATAGGTTGGCAATGATAATGTTGAAACTCATGAGCAATTATCAACATCTGACATTCCATCACAAGTTCCACTTAAAAGATCTACTAGAGATCAACATCCTTCTAAATGGTATTCTATAGATGAGTATGTATTATTAACTAATAAGGGAGAACCCGAGTGTTATGTAGAAGCCATGGAAGATGAATACAATAAAAAGTGGTTTGAGGCGATGCAAGATAAAATGAAATCTTTACATGAGAATCACATCTATCAACTGGTGAAATTACCTAATGGCAAGAGAGCTCTAAAAAATAAATGGATATACAGGATAAAACATGATGAAATTACTTCTCAACCACGGTACAAAACTAGATTGGTTGTCAAGGGATTCAGTTAGAGAAGAGACACTGATTTCGATGAGATATTTTTCTCTAGTGGTAAAAATGTCATCCATTCATGTTGTGCTTGGCTTAGCTGTTAGCCTTGACTTAGAAATTAAGCAGATAGATATAAAAGACAGTTTTCTTTCATGGTGACTTTAAGGAAGAAATTTATATGGAGCAACCAAAGGGTTTCAAAGTGAAAGAAAAAGAGAAGTATGTGTGCAAGTTAAAGAAAAGCCTCTATGGCTTGAAATAAGCACCGAGATAGTGGTATAAGGAGTTTGTGTCTATTGTAAGGGAGCAAGCTACAAGAAGATAACTTCTGACCATTATGTATTTATTCAAAAATTCTCTAATGATAATTTTATTATTTTACTGTTATATATTGATGACATGTTGAAAGTTGGCAAAAATGCTTCAAGAATTAACAGGTTGAAGATGTAGTTAAGTCAATCATTTGCCATGAAAGACTTAGGGCCAGCAAAGCAAATTATTGACATAAGGATTCATCATGAGAGAAATGCCAAAAAGTTATATCTGTCACAAGAGAAGTATATTGAAAAATAACTTCAAAGATTCAACGTGGAGAAATCTAAAGCGGTTAGTTTTCCTCTTGCTACACACTTCAAGTTAAGTACTGATTAATATCCTTCTACAGATAAAGAGAAGAATGACATGAAAAGGGTTTCATATGCTTCAATGGTATGGAGCTTAATGTATGCAATGGTATGTATTAAGCTAGAAATAGCTCATGTCGTTAGTGTTGTTAGCTGATTTATGTCTAATCCTAGAAGGGAGCATTAGAATGCAGTTAAGTGGATTATGAGATATCTACAGGTACTCTCGATTTGAAGCTTGGGTTTGGAAACAAGAAGCTATTGCTAATTGGCTATACAAATGCAAACATGATAGGAGATTTGAATACTCGAAAATCCACTTCTAGTTACTTTATTACTTTTGCAGGTGAAGCTATACCTTGGTAATCAAAGTTACAAAAGTGTTACACTTTCCACCATAGAAGCTGAGTTCATTGTAGCAACTGAAGCTTAGAAAGAGTTGCTATGGATGAAGAAGTTTATAAAAGAGCCCAACTTCAAGCAGCAAAAATATATGTTATTTTGTGATAATCAAAGTACCATTCATCTTAGTAAAAACTCTACTTTCTATGCAAGATCAAAACATATTGATATGAGATACAATTGGATCAGAGATGTTTTGAATGACAAATTGTTGGAAATTGAAAAGGTTCACATTGATCATAATAGTTTTGATATGTTGACAAAAGCTTTATTAAGGGAGAAGCTTGAAGTTTGTTAGTTGATCACCAGGATGGTGAATCCCTCCCCAATTGTTCAAAATGGGTGAGAGGCCCATTAGGTTTTTTTTTTTTATTTATTTTTATTTTTAAGTGGTATAAAAACCATCATTTGATCATTACAATTAGATGAGAGTGTGAAAACAAAATAAGACAATGGCAATAGCTGTGTTATGAAGCTCTACTGCCAAGAAAAAAATGAGAGGAAGAGAAAACGAAGAGAAAAATAAGGAGGTTGAAGAAGAAAATGAGTGAAAACAGCATAGAATCATCCTACGTAGCTTTCCTGTAACTGTGATTTCTTCTTCGTGCACCATCTGATTAAGTTGATTTTTAGAGAACAGGTTAAGCACACGTAGTTCTGTAGGTTAACGGTCTGATCGTAGATCCAAAATCCCTATAATGAGTTTTGGCTGTCGAAATAGTGTTGGTTGGAAAAATAGAGTCTGAACTATGTAGTCTTGATCAAAGGTTCCAACTCTTTCGTTTGCTATCTGATTAAGCTCAAATTTGGACAACAGTTTCATAAGACATGGATCTACATTCTATATGGTGTGATTTGTGATTTGAGGACTCTCTGGAGAAATACATTACCGAAACTGTAGCCTTGAGTTTGATTCCTCTATTTCTCTCCTCTTCTTTGATAATAAATTGTGATTCTTGCCTAGAATTGAATTTTTTGATGATGTTGCCATGTTATATCTCTTGATAGAGTTAGGTAATTATTATAGACTCACAATTTGATTCACAGTGAAAGTTTTTGGGTGGACTACGGTCCCATGGTTTTTACTCCTTAAATTGAGGAGGTTTTCCATGTTAAAAATCGGATTATGTCATTTGTGCATGTGTGGATTGCTTGGTTGATTGATTGTTATGTATAATTATTGTGGAATTGTGTTATATTTAATTGGTTCCTATTAAGTTTACACATAATAGGAGAAAATTTATTTCGTTAGTTATTCTGCTGTTACGATTTCTCCCATCACTCAAGAAGATTCAGCTTACAAAAAGTGGAATGTTGATAACAATATGGTTATGTCATGGCTCATTAACTCAATGAACAATGATATAGGAGAGAGTTTTCTCATGTATAAGATAGCATAACAGATTTAAAAGACTACAATAGAAACCTACTCCAATAGTGATAATACCTCAGAAATATTTGGCATAGAAAGCACAAACCATGATTTGTAGCTAGGCAATTTAATAGTCACTCAATATTTCAACACCCTCACCCATTATTAGCAACAAGTAGATATGTTTAAAAAGTATGAATGGAAGTGGCCTGAACATAGTGTCAAACACAATGAGGTTATGGAGAAGAAGGAAATCTTTAAGTTTCTATTTGGTTTAAACCAAAATCTTGACGAAGTTGGTGGCAGGATTTTGAGTATTAAACCACTTCCAAAACTCATAGAAGTATTTTCAAAAGTAAGAAGAGAGAAAAGCAAGAAACAGGTGGTGTTGAGGACTCGAAATAAGAGTGACGATAGTGCAGATAGTTTAGCCTTGATTGTCCATGGAAACTAGCATTCTTCAGGGTGATAATCAGTCACGAAGAGGAAGACCTTGGTGTGATCACTACAAAAAACTTGGTCACACCAAAGAGAAGTGATGGAAACTCCATAGGAAACCAACAAATTGGAAGCCTACTAGATTTCAAAATAGCTAGGAAAGCCATGGAAATCAAGCCTCAAGTGTAGAAAATCAGAGTCAAACCGATTCTAGTCCAGCTAACCAAGATCTAATAAAGTTGTTATAGAAGTTGATTACACAAAATAATGCCAGTGGGTCTATGATAGATGCTAGTCAATAGCTCAGAAAGGTAAATATACTCATGTTTTGAATGCTAAAAGACACAGAAGTTATCCATGGATCATGGACTTAGGGGTGTATATGACTGGGGATGCATCATTGTTTTATACATATAACTCATGCAATGAGAACTACAATGTTAAAACTATAGACAAATCTCCATCTAAACTGATAGGAACGGCTTCTATTAGAGTCACGGAAAATATAACTCTTCATTCAGTTTTATTAGTTCCCAATTGGGGAAACTTCATTTTAGTCTCTGAGGTTTCGGAAAATATCAATTTTTAAAGCACTTTTGAAAACAACTATTTCAAACCCTAACTTTTTTAAAACTCTTCAAAATAGTCTAAACTATCGATTAATTAACGATCAAATCAAACAGAAAAATGAAAAAGACTTAATTACCCCTATCACCCAAAATGACCATTTTGCCCATAATAAAATCAAAATATTACATATCATTTTGATCAATAAAAAGTTGACACATGTTGAAAATATGATTATTTTTTAAAATAATTATTGTTTTCTTTTAAATTAAACAATAAATTAAACCAAAAAGAAAAAAACCCTTAAATAAAAAAAAAACTCAACTTTCACATATTCTCTCTCTCACTGTCTTCTTCTAACACCACCTTAATCGTTGTTGATGAGCCCAACAATCAGCCATTGAGAACCCATCAGTAGTAACAACCTCCATCTCTCTCTTTCTCTCTCATCTCCTTCACTTTTATTTATTTATTTATTTTTATTGATGTTGTGGTCTAAGTTTAATGGAACCTGTAACCTTAAATGTTCTAGGTTCCATCTAACCTAGAGCCTCTGTCTCTCTCTGGTTCTAGGTTCAATGGAACCCAGAACCTCAAGTTCTGGGTTCAATCGAACCCACATCTAGGCTTGTCAAACCCAGATAAAGATCAATTGGCTTCGTCAAACCCAATAGCTCCCCTATTATATATATATATATATATATACATATATACATATATTTAAATTAACAAGACCTGACCCGACTCCTCTTTCAAGTCTGAGAGGATCTCGTGAAAACTGGGTTTTTTTTTTTTATTTTATTTTATTGAAATCTAGAATTTAATGAAAATCGTTTAAAAAAAATCATAGTAAATTTCATAATTTTTTTATAAGTATAAATTGAACAAATTAGAAACAAAATCTTTACATTTCTCATGTTAGACCCATGCACTAGATATACAAAATATATTCATAAAATATATGAAAAGATATTTCATTTCAAAACTATTCTTGAAATACATTACAAAATCTAATTAATTAAAATTAATATACATTGATGTAAAATATTTCCACAACAAAAAAAAATATGAATGCATTTGACCATCACCACGTGGTTTTTCTTACGATGTGTAATTATTTGCATGATCATGTGGCAGATACTTGAAAAAAAAAAAAAAAGATTTTATAAAAGGGTGAACGTTAATGCTTAGTGAGTACATATAACTTTTCAAAAAATATTTTTAAATAAAATATAACATATTTCTTGTATTAAACAATAATTCTCATATCAAAATAAAATTAAAAATATGTAAGAATCATCATTATGTCTTTGATAAAAATATATTTTGAAACTATTATCTATATAAAACTTCTCTAAAAACTAAGAAATCATTCTAAATTTGGTTTACAAAATATAAGTTTATCTTATCAAAACCTTTCTGAAATCTCTTTTGAATACTATATAGGTTTCTCTGGTTTGACCACCATGCTTCAAGCCTCCATTGGACTCTCATCCACGGACTTATGGCTCTTATACACATGTGGTCCCCAGTCTCATAATAAAACTATAAATCTGAAATCTATACCAACTAGTACCTAGGAAAATCTATTATACGTAATGGAAATATTCAACACACATGTAGAGCGAGGGATAACATCTATCATATATGTGCTGGGCGACTTTATGACTTACCAGACATCTGTCATACACGTGTTAGGCGAGTCTTTCAAACTTTTACACATTAAGTCTATCTAACCGTTAAAGGCGATGGTACAACCTTAGTATTCTTAAAATCTCATTCCATTTGTTTCTTAACTCAAATAATTTTTATATATAAATTTATAATGTTCGTTTCTAAATAAAAATATAATTATTAATAATAAATATTCTAAAATCAAATCATAAATCATAATACATAATCAATAAACTGATAAACTAATTAAATAATTTTCTTCTAATAACAATTAAATAAATAAAATCTGAAATATATAACTACAATTAATTAATACGATTTAAGTAAATAATCCATAAATAACCAAATCTAAATATGTAGATAACTATAAATAATGAATTCTATTTAAATAAATACAATCCACTTACAAATTTGTTGTCAAGCTCTACTTGAAACCATTAGCACCCAAATTATCCTTTAGTTCTTTTCCACCTAAAATTAACATAAAAACCAATCTAGAATCTATATAAAAAAACAATTCAGAAAATAAAACTTGGAATTGAATTTATTGCACACTAAATCAATCCAGAAATCTACTCCAATTATTTCCTATTTTCTCTACCTTTCTTTTCTTCTTCTTCTTCAGCCTATTGTTTGTTTTTGGTTATGTGTGTGATTTGCTTCTGAAGACCTACATATATGTATAATACTCTGCTCTCTTCATGCTACCCAAAATTTTTTATAAAAAATTTATCACCATTTCATAACCACCCCAACTCTTCATCATTTATTATTATTATTATTATTATTTTCTTTTTCAAATCTCTCGGCCACCCACTCTATTTAACATTTTTTACTATTTTTTTTATTTTTTTCATGGACATGGCCCACAACATTATCAACTTGTAAATTTACGTTTTACGCCCACATTTTGCTATGGCCAATTTCCTTTCACACCCAACCTTTTTAATTTATTTTAAAAATATCCTTCAATAAGATATTTATCCATGAACTTCTTTACTTCTAAAACTTAAACTGGACCAAATAAATAATAATAAATTGGAATTCAATTAATTTCTTAGATCCACTTGAATTGGGGTCTTACATAAATAGCTTTAATTTTTATTTTTATTTTTTATAAACTGTTGATTCTTAATGTTGTTGATGATATCTTTGTTAAGGGAGATAATGATGTTGATGATGTTGTGACGTTATTGATGATGTTGATGATGTGGTGACATTGTTGATGATGTTGAAAATTATGGGAGATAAATGTTGATGAATTGGGTTGGAACTGGCTTGATGCGTTAAAGATGATGGAGATCCATTAGATTAGATCTTCACCATCCATCCATTTTTTCAATGGAGATCCAATATCACTATATTTTTCTTTTTTCAAATTTTTTATAAAATTGATTTTAGATATATAATAAATTATTTAAATTAATTATTTAAATTTTTTTTTAATGTTTAAAATCCTAGTCATCCACGTGTCACGATCTTAACCTCTCACATGAAAAGACTATTTTACCCTTC
The DNA here is from genome assembly GCA_019925255.1 of Litchi chinensis. NCBI lineage: Eukaryota > Viridiplantae > Streptophyta > Magnoliopsida > Sapindales > Sapindaceae > Litchi > Litchi chinensis. Next base: position 17,201,133 of record CM034467.1, on the reverse strand, counting down.
CCGCCTAAACAATTTTCACCATTGACCATCAATTGACTGACGATTTGGATTAGTTTGAAGAGTTTTGGAAAAGTTAGGGATAAAAAAAGTTGTTTCCAAAAGTGCTTTAAAAAAATTGATATTTTCCAAAACCTCAAAGACTAAAATGAAATTTTTCCTTCCCAATTTTGATTATAATTTATTTCTTATCAATAAACTCTCAAAAAAGTTAAATTGCATGACTAAATTTTTCCTTTCTCGTTGTGAATTTCAGGACTTGGACACTGAGAGGATGACTAGCTAAGATGTGCTCAAGACTCTAGTTAATGAGAAGCGAAGTTTAAAACTCTTTTAAAAAATTTTATTTGTAGAGGCTTCCTCTTTAATGCAAAATTCTTTTTATTTCTAGAATTCTGCTGCAATAAGGAATGATGTGAATTGTCGTGCTTAAGGCTATCTTTTGGACAAAAATTCTAACTACTTAATATATGAGCTACTTGGTTTGAGTTTCACTTCTCGTTATTCGCTACTCTTGAGTCTTCAAATCTTCATGCTGACATGGCACGCCATTTGGGCTTTAATATTGTTGCCACTCTTTAGGCTTTTGGGCCTTTTAGCCTTTTATTAGGTCCAAGGTCTAGGTGTTATTTTTGGGCACAACAGATGGTTTTGGTGAAGCGATGAGCAGTTTTGTAGTTTTTCTTAGAAAAAACTTTGGTACTTTTTTTTTGATAAATAATAGATATTATAATTTTATTATAGCAAAGGTTAAATAAGAGTTTTAACTATTAAATGTAAAGAAATTAATGGAAGTTAATCTCAAGGAGAAAAATAGGTAATACGGAAAAGGTTGGGGCACAAAATAATGTTTCTTGAATGATCAGGTGTTTGTTTTTTAAATTATTTCCCTCATATTAATTTTATAATATAATATAATAATATTATCAGAACAAATTGCACAACACCCCCCTAAGATATGCCTGAAAACAAGCAAATACAAAGTTACCATTTTATTACACAACACTTCCACCCTATTACTCAAATTTCCTGTAAAATTAATCAAACTCATTTGACTAAAGGACATTTTATCTCTTTTTTTTTATTTTCTTTAAAATTTAAAATTATAAAAAAATAAAAATAAAAATAAAAATCTCCACCATGGGCATTACATTAAGAATAAAAATTAAAAAATATATATGTAAAAACAAAAGAATTTTGTTTGACAAAAATGAGAATGAAGATTTAGACTGGACTAGTCTTCAACTTGAAGATCTGGTTCGAAATCTAGGTTGAACCAAGATCTTCAAAAAAAGGAAAATTAGGGAAAAAACTTTATTAAAAAAAAAATTGAAGGAATTCGAAGTCAAGTTTTTGTTTCTATTATTCAATTTGTTTGTCTCCTAATTTTAGCTGATTTGATTATTAGTTTCCTAAAATGTCACCTAGGTTATTTCCTTCTATATTATACTTGCTTCCCCTTGAATAAAACAACTCGGAGAATTTTGTTCAATTACCTCTGATTTTATGGTATCAGAGTCCAGTTCCTTGCTGGCATAGAAACCTAAAATTTCATATAGTTCTTTCTCTTTTCGTGTTCTTCATTAACTTTTTTTACTTGTTGCCAACAGGTCTACAACTAATACAGATGAGTCGACTAGTGTTACATCAACACCTACTGCAACTAGTGCACATCCAGGTATCATCTCTTCATCCTTATTGTCATAAAGGATATTCTTGATGGGTCGATCATTGACACTAGTGCATTAAATCATATGACGACACTATTTTTTCAAAGTATAAAAAATGTATTGATAACATGAAAATCACGGTGGCTTATCGGAGATCTTCTAAGGTTGTTGGAATTGGAGATATTATTTGCAATGGCTTTTATTTGAAATCAGTTGTTCATGTTCCTAATCTAAAATACAATTTTCTTTCTATTTGTAAATTGACTAGGGATCAGAACTGTAAAATAACTTTTTTTTGTGATTGTTTTGCCTTTCAGAACCCGTCTTCAACAAAAATGATTGGGAATGTTGAAGAACGACATGGTCTCTACTATCTCACCAATACTTCTCCAAAATCGAAAGCACCTACAACCCTTTCCTTGTCAATTTCCTCAAATTCTAAAGTAATATTTTGGCATAAACGTTCAAGTCAACCTAGTTTTCATTATTTGAAGCATTTGTACCCAAATTATTTATCAACAAAGATATTTCTTTGTTTCGTTGTGAATCTTGCATTCTTGCAAAACAACCTCGATAAAATCACCCAGTTCATAATTATAGATCTTCAAAACCTTTCATCTTGTCATAGCAATATTTGGGGTCCAGCTCATGTAGTCAGTCTAACCAACACAAGGTGATTCATCACCTTCATAGATGACCATACTCATGCCTATTGGGTTTATCTTTTAAAGGAAAAATCATATACAAGTCTTGTGTTTTAGAAATTCCACAAAATGATAAAAATTTGTTTCAATATACCATTCAAATACTCCACGCAGATAATGGAAAGAATATTTTGAACATGAATTCAGAGATTACCTTATTGATAATGGTAATTTTCATCAAAATTCATATGCTTATACTCCCTAATAAAATGGAGTCGTAGAAATGAAAAATCGTCATGTCTTGGAAGTTGCTAGTTATTTTATATTTGCTAGTCATGTGCCACATTAGTATTGGGGTGAATCTTTGTTGACTACCTCTTATCTTATTACAAGTGAAAACACAACCAACCCCAACCCCAACACCCCCCCCCCCCCCCCCCCCCCCCCCCCCCCCACCCTTTCCCCTTGAGCTAAGATTTAATGCAAACGGATTAACTTTAAGATTTTGTAATAGGAAACCACACCCCTCTTCCCCAAAAAATAATGGTCAACGTTAGTCAACATTACCAAGATGAAGGGTTGGTTTGGTCCATTTATAAGGAAAATTAAAAAACAAAAAATAATTTTAAAAAAGAAAAAATATAAATTCAAAATAAAAAAGGTTGATGAATCTCCACCATCTACGACTCCTGTTAGACAATGGATATTATTATTTTTAAGAAAATAAAAAAATAATATAAAAAGAAAAAAAATCAAATGAATTGAAAAAAAAAATCTAAAAAACAAATTGAAAAAAAGCTGGAAAAAAAAAATAATGAAGATCAACCAAGTTGGATCTCCACCATCCATCCAAATGGATGGACGATGGAGATCCAATCTGGATTGGATCTCCACCTAATCCATCTTCCACCCACATTCAGTTCAACACTTAACGAAGGTTTCATACCATCCATCATCAAACCATATCTCACGTCATCTCCTTAATTTCCACCCACTCATCTTCCTTCTGTTTGCTTGGCCCATCTTTCTTTTGTTCGTTGTTGTCTTTTTTTATTCAACATCAGCTGTTGCCATCGTTTTCTTCATCATCAATCGTTGCAGTCTTCTTTTTCTTCTTCTTCATCAGCCAGATTATTGTTTATTAGGGTCATTTGGTCACACCAGATGTGCCCCATCTGACCAATTGAGCATCTACTCCATTGGAGCACACCTTCCTTCAAGCTCTTTCATGAGAGCAATCTACCCCTTTTGCAGCGAAGCAAATTGCTCTCAAGGAGAAGCGATCTGCTCCTCTATCGAAGGACTAGTTTTCTCCTTTGATAGAGGAGCAGTTTGCTCTCAACTTATTCGATAAAGCAATTTGCTCCTATTTAAGAGTGATTTGTTCTACCAATGAAAGAGCAGATCGCTCCCATAGAAGAGGTATTTGCTTCTCCATGAAGGAGCAAATCATTCCTCCATAAGGAAGGGAGGAGCGATCTACTCCTTTTTATGGAGCATATCTGCTTTGTCCAAATTATCCATTGTCGGTAGGTTCCACCACTGGTGATGGAGAACTTTCACTGTTTTTTTTTTTTTCCCTTTTAAATGGATTAGTTTCTTTTTCTTTTATTGATTTTGTGAGTGATTCTTTTTTTTGGTTGATGGAAGAAGTGTGTTTTGATGATGGATTGGGATTGAAGATGAAGGTTGAGTGTTAAGGTTAAAGATGAAGATCGGGTCAAAGATGAAGATGTGGTCATTTAAGGTTGAAGATGAATGATGGAGCTTGGGTTTGAAGTTGATTAAAGATAATATTTTTTTTTAATTAAACTTATTTATTTTTATTTTTAATAATTTATTATAGTTAATATTCAAACTAATTAAATTTTAAATAGTTGAGGGCATTTTCATCATTGCACTAAAAATCTTGGTCAACCATCAATTTGACTCTGATTGACTATTATCATACGGGTATAATGTTACAATAGAGTTTTCCATGAGTAGGGTTTGTATTGTGAACAAAGGCAGAACATCCAAACACTCGAGGAGGAAGAGATAGAAGTAGGCGAACATGGGGAAAGAATTTTTGGAGACAATTGATTGGAGTGTGATAGTTGTGAGTTTTTTTACGGAAGTCTGTTAAAGATTATGTAAATACACAAAACCCCATTGTAGTAAGATTTAATGCAAATAGACCATTAAATGTGTCTTCGTCAATTACCCTTTAAATTAGAAAGGCTATAAATATTCCAATCCCGCCTTAAAAAAATTCTATGTTTCATGTGATGTCACCTTCCTTAAAAAACAACTGTTTTATCCCCATGCTTCATCAGAGGTAGAATCTAAGTGAAGACAATTATCAGGATCCTACTATCTCTCATCCTATTTCCTTACTACCGCCTCCGATATCGCCTCATATCTCTTCACAAAACACATCTCCCTCCGAGTCTATAGGTGATATAGGTTAAAAGGGGGAATTAGCCCAACCTCAAAGTGAACTGCATGTTTACACAAGAAGACCGAGAGTTGTTCAACAAAACCAAGCATTTGAACCAGAGACGGATTCGATACCTCAAGTTCCATAGAAAGGTATTGTTATGATAGATGATCTAGATGTTCCCATTGCTATCAGAAAAGAGGTAAGATCATGTACTCAACATCCGATTTCAAATCATCTTTCATACTGTCGTTTATTTTAAAACTATAGGGTATTTTTATCTCAACTTGACAGTGTGGAAATTCCTATAAACATACATGATGCCTTAAAAGATCCAAGTTGGAAAGTCGCAGTCATGGAAGAAATGAGAGCTCTAAATGAAAATGACACATAGGAATTGTTGACATGCCAAAAGGAAAGAAGTAAGTGGGTTGTAAGTAGATTCTCACTGTGAAAGTAGGCTTAAATGGAAAAATAGAGAAATTTAAGGACAGACTAATTGCTTAAGGATACACACAAACCTACAGCCTTGACTATGAAAAAACTTTTACACCCATTGTAAAGTTGAATTCTATACGGATTCTCTTATCTATGATGACTAATCTTGATTAGGAGTTGCATCAGATGGATATATTCAATGCTTTTTTGAATGGTACTCTTAAAGTCTACATGAAGTTGCCTCTTGGATTTGTAGATGAAGAAAAGCCAAGATAGATATGCAAGTTGAAGAAGTCCCTATACAAATTGAAATAATCTCCCAAAGCATGGTTTACTTGATTCCGTACCGCTGTGAAGCAATTTGATTACAAACAAGGGCAAGCTGATCAACCTCCAAACAATCCAAGGATGGAAAAAGATCGATCTTGATTGTACATGTGAATGGTATAGTAATTATAAGGGATGATAGCTATCCAATAGCTAATCTCAAGATCTATTACAGTTAGAATTCAAGGTCAAAGATCTAGGGAAAATTTGATATTTTCTTGGAATGGAAATAGCTAGAAGTAAAACTGGTATTTTCATCTCCCAAAGAAAATACACCTTGGATTTGTTGAAGGAAATTGGAAAACTTAGTTATCGACCAACCATTACTCATTGGAAAAAAAAAATTGGAGGCATAAGATTTCTAAAGATGGTCCTCTGATAAATAAAGAAATGTATTAACACCTTGTTGGAAATTAATATACCTATCACTCACTAGGCCAAACATTGCCCATAATGTTAAGGTAGTTAGTCAATTCATGCATGCTCCAACCAAGAGACACCAAGATAGTGTGAATCAGATTCTTAGATATTTAAAAGGAACTCCTAGTAAGGGCTTACTATTTTAGAAAAATGATAGTCAAGAAATATAGGGTTTTGTAGATGCAGATTGTGTCAGTCCACTTAAAGATACCAAGTCCACCATAGGTTATTGTACAAAGCTATAGGGAAATGTTGTTACATGGAGAAGCAAAAAGCAGACAATGGTGGCAAGAAACAGTATTGAAGCAGAGTACAGAATTATTGCACAAAGGATTTGTGAATTGATTTAGCTAGAACATCTTCTAGTAGATTTAATGTACCTATACACAATCCTATAAAACTGTACGGTGATAAAAGTCAGCAATTGTTATTATGCACAACCCTATACACCATGACCGAATGAAACATGTTCGTATTGCTTGAAACTTCATCAAATTTGAAATAGAATGTGAGAAGATCAAGTTGTCTTAATGTTCTAACAAGTCTACAAGATGGATATTCTTGCCAAAGTGTTGCTCAAGTCCAGGTTTGAGTCAAATATATGCAAGTTGGGAATGGTTGATTTACATTCACCAACTTAAGGGGGAGTGTTGGAAAGCTGACAAGGATTACCAAATTTGAAGGAATCTGAAGTCGACTTTCTGTTTCTATTATTCAATTTGTTTGTCTCCTAATTTTAGGAGATTTGAATGTTAGTTTCCTAAAAAGTCTCCTAGCTTATTTCCTTCTATGTTTGATTCACCAAGTATATTGTATTTGCTTCCGTTAAATAAAACAACTTAGTTGAACCTAGATCTTCAAAAAAAATACAAAAAAAAAAGAATTTTTACAAAAACAATAGATTAATTGAAGATCTAGGTTCGAAACCCAAATCTTCAAAAATAGAAAAATCAACAACAATAAATACCATTCTTCATTAACAACAACAATAAAATCAATAGCAACAACAACAAATACCACAAAATCAGTAGCAACAATAACAACAACAACAAACACCATAAAATCAAAAATATCAACCATTTAAAAAAAATTAAAAAAATAAAGTCAAGAAGTTTGGATCTCCTTCACCAGAGACCCTTGGAGACCTAACGATCTCCATCGTATGGAGACCAGAATTGGTCTCTATCGCTGAGCAGATCAAATCTATTCTCCTTGGCCATGGAATTGACAGTGGAATTTAAATCCAAAAAGAAGGAAAGAGAAAAAAGAATAAAAAGGAAAAAGAAAAGGAAGAGGGAGAAGGAAGGAGAAATATGATAGACGTTGAATCCAAATGAAAAAGGAAATCAATCAATTTGATTTTTTTTTTTTTTTTTAGTTAATTTTGATGGAGACCACCTTGGTCTCCATTGACGGATACATAGAATGAGACCACTTCTGGGTGTCCGTCAGTTAGTGATCAGGATGGTTCTCAATGGAGACAATTGTCTCCATTAGAGACCATCTTTATATTTAGGATCTTACTGTTTTTATTTTATATATATTTTTTAATTTTTTTCTTTTTTTCAATTATTTTGGCTTTTCCATTATTTTGATCTCCACAATCCATATCTATGAACGAGAGAGATCCATTTGTTTTTTATCTTTTAAAGTTTTAAAAATTATTTTTTAAAAGAAATGGAAAAATATTTTAATATTTTATTATTATGTTATAATGTTTTTGTCTCATTCTTGAACAATTTGGTCAGTTTACAATATTAGGGGTATTTTAGACATTTTTCCTAAAATTTTAATCAATTGTTAAAGTATGGAAATCAATTAAGTGAGAGTGTGTTGTGTTATAAAATGGTAACTTTGCATCTTTTTGTTTTTAGGCATACCTTAAGTGTAACACCCCAGTTAGTCATAAAAATCAATATAACGTAATGTTCAATCACTCACTTAAATCTCCAAGATGAAAACTCAATTAATGAAAAATTTCACAAAATATTTAATTCAATAACACAATTTTTCTCAACACCTCAATAATAATCTTAAACAACTCAATTCATGATCATTAAAAAAATCAATCCTTACAATTAAGTCCTAACCAATAAAACCAATCCAAATGGTTCTTTAATAATAATAAGGGATATAACCACAATAATCAAATTGAAATCCTTCTCCAAATAACACAAATCACTCAAAGTTGCCCCTCAAGAGAAATAAAGTCTACTCATCTATAAAAATAGTAGAGACAAAGAGTGAGTCATCAACTCAATAGATAAATATTATACATTAAAATGTAGTATATAATTAAAAAGATATATTAAAATTTTACAAAGTAGCTTTATAGTAAGAATAAAACCATAATTTTATAGTAATTGAGAAACAACAAATATAACAATACTAATAAATCATTTAACCATACAATATAACAAAAAAAAAAAAAACATTCAATTTTCATGAAGTCAAAATAACGGAAAACATTTCATATATGAATTTAAACAAACACAGAAGTGGCTCATGTCATGTAATATCATTCATATCTATAATCTAGGTGCGAGGCCAATACAATTTATACATGTAATCCCGGTGTGGGGATAATACAATTAGCACCTATAATCCCGGTGTAGGGCCAATACAAGTAATACCTATAATCCCGGTGCAGGGCCAATACAATTTATACCTATAATCCTGGTGCAGGGCCAATACAATTAATGTTGCACAATAATATACACGTCAACTGGACCAATACGATACAATTATGATACCTATAATCCTGATGCCTAGACTATTACAATTAAATGAACTACGGACAAATGAGCCAAAACATTTTCATTGCAATTTTGGTTACAATACATATCATACTTTTTAAATATACATGCTAACTAGACTAATACGATACAATTATGATACATGTAATCCTGATGCCTAGACTATTACAATTAAATAAACCACAGACAAATGAGCCAAAACATTTTCATTGCAATTTCGGTTACAATACATATTATACTTTTCAAATATGGAGAAATACTTTCATACTTTTCACATAAGAAAGATAATACTATTCATATAATTCCATCAATGTACAAAATACATATATTTGATTATGGAAAATTATTAAAATAAAATATAGTGAAAATTAACATTAAAAAATTCAAGATTTCATTTGATTGTTTAAAAGAATCAATCAAAATATTTTTTTGAAGTTGAACACATACACACACACACATATATATTAAGGTAATGTATAATGTTTACTTACCTCTTCCGCTTATCCGAATATAGAAAATAACTTTACGAATTTACTCCCTCTTGTCAACCTAAAATCATATCATGAAACTCATAAATTTATAGGAAATTGTAACTTACTAAATTAATCTAAGTCCAAATACCATTAAAATCCCCTACTGTCAATATTGTCTCACTGATGTAGTCTATTTTCTCCATTTTCAATAAATTGTATATGAGACCAATCATCTCGAAAATGCATATATATGTTCTAAAGACTAGACCAAATCGCATAAAAATTTTCAGCCTTAAGTACCATTGTTAATCTATCGACTTTAACATCCGAATCCAAACCAAGGCTGTATTGATATCAGTTTCAAAACTGAACAACTTTTGATCTCATAATTTTTTAAAATTAACCGCTTCATAAAATCCTTCAAATTTTAATGGCTCATAGAGAACTCATATTGGTTCATACATAAATTTATTGACACCAAAATAATGTCAATCGCATACCCAAAAATTTCAAGATTCAACTTAGTCCAATGTTGTCCAGATTTTTATTTCACTGTGTCAGAGGTAAACAAAAATTCATAATTAATTACATACTTATCCTATGACCACCCTAAGGAGCATTCATACCCAATTTCATAATTTTATACCTTCATTTGTCAATTCAAACAATTACACTAAATTAACAGGTTTACTGAAAAATAAAATGATCCAGAAGTCTCTATTTCTCTTACGAATTCTATAAAATTTTATTCTTATTTTGAAATAATTCTAAACACAACAATATGATCTCATAAATCCAAAATACCAAAAGGTTTCTAATATTAATAAAAGAGAATGAAGAAGATAGAAAACCTACCCAATTCACAAACGACCTTAATCTTCAATCTTACTATGGTTGGAGAGTTTTACCTTGTCAATGGAGAAGAGAATTTTTTTTCTTTTTTTTTTAATGATTTATGTGTGTTTTCAAGGGAAAGAAGTGGTTGTAGAAAATAGAGGAAAAAATAAAAGATAATATATATATATATATATATATATATGAGGCTTCAAACCCTAATAGTGATTAGGAGAAAAGATAATATATATATATATGCCTTTTTTTTTTCCTTCAATCCGTCCTTTAAATTGATAGGAAAAATATATATTTTTTCCATCAATTACTTTCTAATTGGCAGCACATAAATTTAATTAATTACTTGTTGAAAAATTTTAAAAACTTTCTGTTGCAATCTATCCCCCTTCATTAAATTTCGTTCTCGAAATTTTAAACAACGTACCTCTATCTCCAAATAGTTGAGGGTATTTCTCCTTCATTTCCTCCTCTCGCTCCCAAGTGGCTTCTTCTATCAGGTGGTTTAGCCAACGTAACTTCACCAATGTAATAGTTTTAGTTCTTAATACTTGTTGTTTGCTATCTTAAATCTCCACCGGTTGCTCCTCATATGTCATGTCTTCTGAAACTTGTAATGGTTTATAGTCCAATACATGTGAAGGATCTGCCACATATTTGCTTAACACCGATACATGAAATACATTATGGAGTCTAGATAAACTTGGTGGTAAAGCAACACGATATGCAACTGCACCAACTTTCTCCAAAATTTCGAAAGGGCCAATAAATCTAGGACTAAGCTTGCCCTTTTTACCAAAATGAAAGACCTCCTTCTAACGTGAAATCTTTAAGAAAACAAAGTCTCCAATCTCAAATTCCAACTCTCTTCTTCGATTATCTACATAACTCTTTTGTATACTCTGAGTAGTACTTAGACGTTCTTTAATTAGCTTGATTTTATCCACGGTAACCTGAATAAGTTCTTGTCCTAATAATTTTCTCTCAGTTACTTCATCCCAACAAATAAGTGACCTACACTTCCTGCCCTACAATTTCTCATAAGGTGGCATGCCAATGCTTGAGTGAAAACTATTGTTTTAAGCAAACTCAATTAAAGTAAGGTGTTTCTCCCAACTTCCACCCAAGTCTAAGACACATGCATGTAACATGTCTTCTAAAGTTTGAATCGTTCTCTTCGATTAACCATCAGTTTGTGGATGAAACACCATACTAAAATTAAGCTTAGTACCCAATCCTTCATGCACACACCAAGATTTAGAAGTGAGATGAGAATCTCTATTAGATAAGATCGTTTCCGGCACACCATGTAGTCTGACTATCTCCTGAATAAAGAGCTCTACTAATTGCCATGGTTTGTCGGTACTCTTTATTGCTAAAAAGTGAGCTGATTTAGTTAGTTAGTCCACAATCACCCATATAGAATCACAACCCTTTCTAGACCAAGGTAGTCCACTAAAAAAATCCATGGTGATTTTCTTCCACTTCCATTCCGGGATAGGGAGTGGATATAAGATTCCTATAGGTCTTTGATGTTCAACCTTCACTTGTTGGCAAACAAGACATCTTAACACAAACTCTGCTACTTCTTTCCTTATATTTCGCCACCAAAAATTTTGCTTCAAGTCTTGATACATTTTAGTGCTACCAGGATAGGTACTATAAGTAGTAGTATGGGTTTCACTAAGAATTTCTCTCTTCAAATTATAGTCATTAGGTATACAAAGTCTCTTCCCGTACCATAAGGCCTCACCATCATACTTAAACTCAGATTTAACGTCCATTTCAACTTCTTCAACTATACGAGGTATTTAGTGATCCTTTTTCTGGGCAGCCTTAACTCGATATATAAGAGTAGGCTGAAGTTTCAAATTAGTAATGACATTAATCTGCCCGCAACCAACAACTGCAATACCACATTTCTCAAGATCCTTCAAAATGTGGGTATGGTTGGTGACCATATGAGCCACACTTCCAAAGGACTTTCTACTAAGTGCATCTGCCACCACATTAGCTTTACCGGAATGATAATTGATAGTGCAATCATAGTCTTTCACCAGCTCTAGCCATCTTCTTTGCCTTAAATTCAACTCCTTCTGAGTAAACAAGTACTTCAAACTCTTATGGTCCATGAAGATTTCATAAGTCTCACTATAAAGGTAGTGTCTCCACATTTTAAAGGCAAAAACTACTGCTGCTAGCTCTAAGTAATGAGTTGGGTAATTCTGCTCATGAGTTTTCAATTGTCTTGATGTATATGCTATCACCTTTCCATGTTGCATTAGAACACAACCCTACCCTTTCTTAAAAGCATCACTATATATAACATAGCCACCTCCATTTGTAGGGATTGCCAAAAATGGTACAGAGACTAACGTATCTTTAAGTTTTTGAACACTCTCCAACATTCCTTGTTCCATTCAAACTTGACACCTTTCCTAGTCAGATGAGTTAAAGAAATTGCCAGATTTGAGAAGCCCTTCACAAAACGTCGTAGTAACCAGCCAACCCTAGAAAACTTCTAACTTTAGTGATATTGATAGGCCTACTCCAATTTACTATGGCCTCAATCTTGGATGGGTCCACTTGTATCCCATCCTTAGTCACAATGTGACCTAGAAATGGCACCCGGGTAAGCCAAAACTCACACTTCTTGAATTTGGTATACAACTTGTTTTCCCATAATGTTTAGAGTACGATCCTCAAGTGTTTCTCATGTTCTTCATTACTTCTCGAATAGATCAAAATGTCATCAATGAAAATAATAACAAACCGGTCAAGGTAAGGTTGAAAAACCCTATTCATTAATTCCATAAAGGCTACAGGTGTATTTGTCAACTTGAATAGCATTACTAAAAATTCATATTGACCATATCGAGTTCTAAAAAGTTGTCTTAGACACATCATCTTCTTTGATCTTTAATTGATGGTATCCTGACCACAAATCAATCTTTGAAAACACTGCAGCACCCTGTAATTGATCAAATAGGTTATCTATTCAAAGGAGGGGGTACCTAATTTTAATAGTAACCTGGTTCAATTGTTGGTAGTCAATACACAACCATATGGAACCATCTTTCTTCTTTACGAACAGCACTGAAGCACCCCATGGTGACACACTTGGGCAAATAAAACCCTTATCAAGCAACTTTTGCAGTTGAATTTTTAGCTCCTTTAGCTCAGTTAGTGCCATACAATACGGTCCCTTAGAAATAGGGGTAGTGTCAGGCAACAAATCAATTGCAAACTCGATCTCACGATCGGGTGGTCACTTACTCAAATCTTTAGGAAACACATCAAGGAATTCTTTAACTATTGGAATGTCTTCCATACATATGAAATTACCGTCATATGCCACTACCTAAGCCAAATACCCCTCATATCCTTTCACCAACAATTTTGTAGCCTTTAAAGCAGAAATCAAACCATTGCAAAAGTTGTGTTTTCCCTGGATTCGAAAATCCTCTTCTGCAGGAACACGAATACAATTTCTTTAGAAAAGCAATCAACATTAGCATGGTATGTTGCTAACCAATCCATCCCTAAAATAACATCAAAGTCATACATCTACAAAGGTAAAAGATCCACCCAAAACTCCCTCTTGCCAAAAGTGATCAAACAAGATCTATAGACATAACTTATCACCATACTATCACCCATAAGGATAGCAATAGATAAAGATGTATCTAATGGTTCCACTAATCTATCTACATTAGTAGTAAAAGCACAAAAGATAAAAGAATGTGTAACGTCAGAATCAAATAACACTTTAGCTTGTCTAGAGAATAGGATTAGTTTACCTGATACCACATCATTAGATGTCAACGCATCCTGCTTAGTAATGCAAACACTCACCCTTTCATCTTTAATTTCTTCCTCTGATGTTCATTTGTTGATGTATTAGTGGTATTAGCACTCCTGTTTGGACAATCCTTAAGCATATGCCCATTTTGTCCACATCCAAAACAAGCTCTAGTAATCAAATAACATTCTCCAGGGTGTTTCTTACCACAATGCTAACAAGGCTGGAACTTATCCTAAGAGGTAGTGCCACTGGAACCCTTATGGCCATTCTTGTTGTCATTGTTGTTGTACTTCTTGAACTAAATACTCTACTTACCCATATTCCCATTTTGTGATCCCTCTTGATGATTGTGTTTCTTATAACCCTCATAGCTCTTCTTGTACTGCTTTAATGACCTCTCTGCAATCATAGCTTGATCCACAATGTCTATATATCTACTTAATTTGAGAACTCTACCTTACTTTGAATGTCTGGATGCAACCCATCAAGGAATCGCCTACCTTTAGCTTCGTCATCTGGAATGAGTTGGGTCACAAACCTAGATAAAGAGGTAAATTGCTCTTCATACTCCGCCACAGACTTATCGCCTTGTCTCAAGTTGAGAAAATCTCTGTCCATCTTGAAACGAACTCGATCTGGAAAGTATTTCTCATTGAAAGCTTTTGTGAACATTTCCCAAGTGATAGGAGTACTTTCTTCTTAGGTAGTCCTCAAAATTCGAGAGGTAGTATCCCACCAGTGATCTGCCTCATCTTCAAGCATAAAGGAAGCAAGCATCACTTTTTGCTCAATGGGGCAGCCCATAATAGTGAAAATCTTTTTAATTTGCTTCAGCCAAGCTTCAGCAACAATAGGGTCTGTGGTTCCTTTGAAAGCTGTGGCCCCAATTTCTTAAAATACTCTAAAGTTCCTATAGTCTCCCCATTTGCAGCATTGTCTTGACCTCCTGCATTTCTTCCATGTCAAAGAGCATTACCACCATGATTCATCTCTGCAAGTAACCTATTTTGTTGCTCCAACAGTCTTACTACCGGTTCTCCTGATTATTCGCTTCTTGGGCAATTTTACGAATGGTAGGATTAGCACCTTCGTTCGCACATTGAGTGCCCTTTGAGTTTTCACCACTAGTAGTTCGTTGATTTCCACATGCCATACTCCTATTGTGTAGGTAAAATGTATAAATAATAGTAGCAATTATAAAATAAAATAAAATAATGAATTGGTAAACTTGCTACTTTATGATCATATATCTTCAACAAAAGAGACACGAGAAAGACTTAAACTTATTAATTCTATAAAATTAACTAATGTTAATTTACGCTTCAATTAGAAAATATACAAAATCATAACCTAGTCCCAAGTATTGAGCCACAATAAGCAAGAAATCATCATATTTCCCTCACTACAAATAATTCAATATCATAACTGCTTTTGAGAAGAAATCAATCCTAAGTTCACACAGTATCAATTCTTAATCTACAGAGTCAACTAAGTTCATATCTAATCATATTTAGTCTA
Source organism: Litchi chinensis (assembly GCA_019925255.1). Lineage (NCBI taxonomy): Eukaryota > Viridiplantae > Streptophyta > Magnoliopsida > Sapindales > Sapindaceae > Litchi > Litchi chinensis. The sequence continues at coordinate 17,185,817 of CM034467.1, read as the reverse complement.
CAGAATTGACCACGCTCTAATACCAAATTTGTAACACCCAAATTAGTCATAAAAATCAATATAACGTAATGTTCAATCACCCACTTAAATCTCTAAGACGAAAACTCAATTAATGAAAAATTCCACAAAAAACTTAATTCAATAACACAATTTTTCTCAACATCTCAATAATAATCTTAAACAACTCAATTCACGATCATTAAAAAAATCAATTCT